>JAODAL010042860.1:0-34405 GCA_025379985.1 Phyllomedusa bahiana
TGTTGGGAATAACTCCTCCTCCCCCTCCGTTTCCCTCGGCCGCTTCAAACACCCCTGACTTGCCTGAGTGATGCACTGAGAGCTGATGCGCCCCCTTGCACTAGCCCTGGACCCAAACCCAAACTGCCTAATGAAGACCGATGAAATTGTGAAACCGTCTGGCCTTGTGGATTTGACGGAGAGAAAGGCTCCGTGTCCGCATCTGTGTCCAATACATTACGTGGAAATCCCTAAAGAAGCATTTATGCTGTCTTTTCAATACATAAAAAAAACTTTGAGATTCTCGGTTCACATATTTTGATCAAAAGATGTTAAACTGCCCAGACTTTCAACGGGGATCTCAAATAGGGCAGTCCTACACTATCTTTACCTCTCAATAGAGTCACATCCAGGCCTCTCACTGGGTCAACCGACGACCTTTATCCAGAGAGAAAAAAATAAAAAAAACCAACCTGCAAGCTGCACTTTTTATGACAGCCTGTGAGAGTGGGCAGGTGCAGAAAACCAAAATGGAGGCACCCTTTCCTCCCCATATAGGTTAAAATCATATATTACCAAATATAACGTATGGTTCTGCACAAAAACACTTCTGAAAAAACTTATGCAAACCTTGGTCCCACTGGCAGGCTGCGGCACACACATTATAAAAATTACATATATATATATATAAATTATATATATAAATATTATATTTATATATATATATATAATATATATATATATATATATATATATATATATTATAATATATTTACATGTACACATGCACTCCACTGCCAGCCCTGACTTGCTTGAGATGATGCACCCTGAGAGCTGATGCACCGCCTTGTACGACCCCTGGACCCCAAACCCCTGCCTAATGAAGACCGATGAAATTTGTGAAACTGTCGGGCCTTGTGGATTTGGACGGAGAGAAAGGTCCGTGTCCGCATCTGTGTCCAATCATTACGTGAAATCCTAAAGAAGCATTTATCTGTCTATCATACATGAAAAACTTTGAGATTCTCGGTTCACATATTTTGATCAAAAGATGTTTAAGCTGCCCACGATTTCAACGTGATCTCAAATAGGGCAGCCTACACTATCTTTTACCTCTCAATAGAGCCACATCCAGGCCTCTCACTGGGTCAACCGACCTCCTTTATCCAGAGAGAAAAAAATAAAAAAACCCAACCTGCAAGCTGCACTTTTTATGACAGCCTGTGAGAGCAGCTTAAACATCTTTTGATCAAAATATGTGAACCGAGAATTTCAAAGTTTTTTCACGCATCTGTGTCCGTCTCCTCCTCCGTCGTGGCGGGACCTGATGTTTCAGAGTATCCAACGATCGTTCCAGAACTAAGATCACCACAATGCTCAGCTGACAAGGGCATTGTCCGCATGACCATTTTGGTGGCTTCTTCAAACTGGCAAGGATGGTGCAGAGCTCTTCACCTACCTCCACCTCCGGTGGCTCAACATCCCGAGGTCCGCACCGTGCTTTGTCAGGCCATGTTCACTTTTGTACTGCGTAATGGCTTGCGCTGCTGCCACAAAAGCAGGGGCATGTGGGGGGTGGAATTCCAGCGTGTTGCCACGTCAACAATGAGACGGTTGACGGGAAGGCCGACTGACGCTGCAACGCAGCCAGGCGGGATGAAGCAGGGTGCGAACGGCGGAAGTGCAAAACTTAACTTGGGCCCTTTCCTCACGGGCCCGGGCCCAAACCCCGGGGGTTGCTTTTTGAAATTTCGGGAGGGAAAAAGGGTTCAAAAATTGTGCCAGGAAAGGGGAGTGCTCCAGCCTACCGACCCTTTAAAAGGGCCCACAGTTTCCCCCCGTTATCACACACCACCTTGCCGGGCACAAGGTTCTTGTCACCCACCCCGCGCCGGCCCTCATGGGAGACCCGTCCCCCGCTCCTGACCTGTGTGTGGCCGGTCCCCCAAGAAAAATTTAAATTTTTCAACGGGCCGGGTTTTTCTCTGGGGCACGGGGGTTGCCACCAAGGACCTTGGGGGAAAAAACCCCTGCACCACCCTGCTTTTGAAGAGCTTTTGGCGCCCACCCTGAGAGCCCCCCGTCACCCCCAGGGGAAAATCCACCCAAACTCCCCCAGTGAGCTGTCACAGAGTTTAGGGGAAATTGGCCGTGTTTAAACTAGCCCAAATGTTTCGGGGGTCAGATGGATTTTCCCCCGGCCCCACAGATGCAGAAAACGGGGCTTAAAAATTTTAGGGGACACGGGCTGGCCGGGGGCGGGGGAGGGTTTTTTCTGGCAAAAAAAACCCCTGTTGGGGAAATCTGGTTTTGGGGGCAGGAAAGGGGCCATCCCGTGGCGGAACCCATCTGTGCCCAAACCAGAGGGAAAAGGCAACTTTTTCCAAGGCCAAAAGCCTGGCAATGCCGACATTCAGGCTTTTGGCTTTGGGATTTTTTGGGGTTTAAAGTGTTTCTTTGCTCCCAACCGGAAGACAAAAGGGCTGGCTGCTAAAATGGCCGCTGAAACAGCGTGGGGCCCTTCCAAAATGGGGAAAGGGAAGAAGGGGTAGGAGGGGGCCCCTGGTGGGGGGCGTGGTACTCGGGGGGAGGGGTGGGGGGCTAAAAGGGGAAAGGCTGACCCCTGATCAGGGACTCGGGAGAGACATTGGCAGTGGGGAAACCCCTTGGGGGTGGCGGAGGGGAGGAGGTGGGGGGACAGGGGGGTTTTGGACAGGGGTTGGAGGCCCGGCGTGGGTTGGGTTTTTTTTTGGGCCCAAGTTTTGGGCCTCCTTTTCAATTTCAAGCATTCGCTGCATGTGATTTGACTTTTTTTGGGTGGTGGTTAAACACCTGGGGTTCTTGCCTCTAATTTTGTTTTTTACGGAAAAGGGGGCCAATGAAAACCTTTTGGGTGAATCAGAGGTTTCCCCAAAAAAGGGCCCAGTCTTGAGGGGTTCCTGGACCTTTTTGATGGCGAAAAGGGAGGAGGGGGTTTTCCGCGGGACCGTCGGCTGGGGGAAAATCAAATCAGCGGATTCTGGACGCCCCTTCCCTTTTTTGGGGAGGGGGGGCCCCCTTTACTGAAAATACCCTCCTGCCCCGTGATAAAAGAACTGCAAGAAAATTCTGCTGAAAAGCCCCAACGTTGGATCCAAAAATGTCGCCCTTCACCCTCTCATAACCCCAAGGTGCTTCGTCGTCCTTACATTCTGCAGCCAGGAGCTGCGGGCTACAAGCAAGAGGGACGGGCAAGGCGTTGCCGCCCCTTTTTCCCGGGATTTTTCCCGATTGCCGGCTTCCTTCTTCCCCTCTGATGGCATCAGTAACGGGGCCCGTCAGAGCAGAAAAAAAATCATCCCTTTTTTCCCCCTTTTTCTTTTAAAAATTTCCTTCTTTAAAACCCAACCGCATTTTGTCATCAAAGAGGTCCCTTTAGAAAATGGAATTTTTCCACAGTGGTGGGGTTTCAAAGAGTGACATTTGGGTGCTTCAGTTGGACGGGTTTTGATGAAGTGTTGGGCGGGCATTTGTGGCCGGACTGGGAGGACGAGGAGGGGAAGGTTGGGAAAGGTTTTCATTAACCCTGAAGAAAAAGATTTTGGGGATGCCCGTCCGTTATTTGGGATTCCCCAGGGCCCCGAACCCCCGCTATGACAGGGCCCGACGGTCCTGCAAATAACGATCCAATGGCTTGCGTGTTGTCGCCCGCACTGAAGGAGCCCTTTCTGTACCTCTAGGGTCCATGTCCTAACCCCCCTCTTTGCTCGCTTACCACCTGAATTTCGCTCCATGTTTCCCGAAAGAAAAAATTTGGGAAAGGGATGGGAAAAAAATTTTGGGAAAATCTCTTATTTAAAAACGGCAAATCACAGCTTTTTTTCAAAAACCCTCAAAAAACAAAATTTTCGGATTCAAAATTTTAAAAATGCAAGGTGGCTCTATTTAAACCCAAAACTGGCCTGCACCAAAAAGAAAAAAACAAAAAGTATCTGAAATTATAAAGGGATATTTAAAAAGGGATTTTTTTGGGAACCCATCAAAAATTTACCTGTGGTTTAAATACAAAATTGGCTGGGAAATTTAAAAATTTTAAATGCAAAATAGATTAACAAAAAAGCTTGAACCCGACCAAAAGTGAAAAAAACACCTGTCGAAATTTTATACGGGATAATAAAAGGGTTTTTTGTTGGCACCTATCAAATTTTTCCCTTTTGGGGATACTAAAATTGGGTTTTATTCAAATTTAAATGCAAAGTAGGGTCTATGGGAAAAAAGCTTGACTGACCAAAAGTGAAAAAAACCCCTGTCTCAAATTTTATTTCGGGGTAATAAAAAGGGATTTTTTTTCCCTATCAAATTTTCCCCTTTGGGGATACAAAATTGCTGTATTCAAATTTAACTGCAAAATAGATCTAAACAAAAAAAGCTTGACTGGGCCAAAAAATTTAAAAAAAAAAAACCCGTCTGAAAAAGTATAAAGGGGTAAAAAAAAAGGTATTTTTTGGAAACCCATCAATTTTTAACCCGTGGGGACAAAAAAGTTTCTGTATTCAAAAATTTAAATGCAAAGTAGCTCTATTTTAACAAAGGGTTGGGCTGACCAAAAGGGTGAAAAAAACCCCCGTCTCCAAAATGTATAGGGATAATAAAAAAGGATTTTTTTGCACCTTTCAATTCACCTGTGGGGGACTACAAAATTGGGTGTATTCAAATTTAACTTTCAAAAAATAGACCCTTTTAACAAGCTTGACTGACCAAAAAAGAAAAAAAAACCTGTTGAAATGTATACGGGTATTAAAAAGGGGAAATTTTTTGGGACCCTTTTCAGTACACCTGTTTGGGGACTACAAAATTGCTGGATTTAAAATTTTAACTGCAAAGGGGGCTCTAATTTAACACAGCTGGGGCCCGCCCCCAAAGTGAAAAAAACCGGGATCTGAAAGGGATACGGGATAATTAAAAAGGAATTTTTTTGGACCTATCAAAAAAGTGGTGACTACAAAATTGATTTATTCAAATTTAAAAAATGCAAGGTGGGTATATCAACAAAGCTGGAAATGGGCAAAATTTTTAAAAAGAACACCTATCCCGAAATTTTATAAATGGGTAATAAAAATGGATTTTGCCCTAACAAAATAGACCGCAGTTACTAGAAAAGATCTGTACCCTAATATAAGGCATGCAAGCTAAAAAAGTTTTGACTGTAAAAATTCCGTACCCTTTTATAAGTTTGTCTGTGTTGCCCACGCCCCCCCCAGCTCCGCCCCGTGACTTTACGGGGTAGATGCCCCTTTTAAATTCCTCCCTAATACCAAAATCTGAAAAATCTCTGATCTAACTAATTTCTAAGGATTACAACTAAAAGTAAGCTGTCTCTGTGAAAAAATTGAATAATTTCGCTGGCTTTTGTAGCTTTTTTTGGACGGGGCAGGCGCACGTCCTATGCTAGAGACCGACACACGAAAATAAAAGGGAAGGGTTTTTTCTATGTAAAACGAGGTCATGTGATTTTTCCACCCAAATTGCAACCTACAACCCCGTCATGAGGCCACACATCTCACCCGCTCTATTCTGAAAGCTGTTTGTGGTCGCCAAAATGACGAAGCGCCAAAATGGCACGTATTAATAGTTTATGACGTTTTTTAACCCCAAAATTATGCGTGATCTAAAAACCGATCAACGAAAAATACGTGCCGATTTCAACTTTGTCGAAATAATCGTCCCCATAGTGGGGACTGCCCTTTGTGCGTGTTTGGCTCCCTGCACACTCTGGGGGCTTACTCCCCTTTAAAGGGTTGGGGAAAATAAACTGGTTGCCCAGTTTTTCTGTGCTGGTTTGGTTGTGTAATAAGGCTGTCTGAGCTGCTCTGCTCCTCCCCCCAGTGAAGCTCTTGTGAAGGCCGGGCAATTACAAGTCTTAGCTAGTGATTCACCCCCCCACCTAGATAACACAGCCTTATACACTTGCCTCCTCTGCCCCTCCCTGACAAAGGGGGGGGAGCAGAGCGTTTTTTAATTTTTTAATCATTCCGGGCTGTATGTATAATTGTTTACAACAATCGGGTGTTATGGTTAAAAAGAGCTTGTGGAGGGAGGGGGACATCCCTCTCTCCCCCCTGCTCCACAGAAGAGATGATGATGATGATGACTAAGGAGAGAGCAAGGTGGGATGTTATGATGTCACCAGTCTTCAGTGAGGGAAGATCCGCCTACTGGGAGGAAAGGCCTGCCTCTGGATTTGAAGCTGTAAGACAGAGAGAAAGCAAAAAGTCTGCAAAGTCTGTGGTGACGCAACCCCTTTAAACATGTACGCAATGGTAACTACAGACTATCACCAAATATATTGCTGCTCTGATTTTGTTACAGCAGTTCTTATCTCCTGCTTTTGTACACAAGCTTCCCTAGTTACTTGCCCCCCCTTCTTCTCTGCAAGGTTGTTTCACAGCCTGGGTTTTTGGGTTTGGGTTTTGACGGGGTTCAGTATTTAAAAGTGGGAAAATCCCCACTCCAACCAGTGCTGTGTAAACCGATTTTCTAAATCGCCAGCCATCTGAGGGAAGATAGAACATGTTCTATCTTCTGCCAGATTCCCGCCTGATTCCCGTAGCCCCTATATACTGACTGGTGTAAAATCCTGAAAATCAGCCACGGTTTGTAGCGCAAACAAATGTCAAAAACCACGGTGCGGCGATGTTAAAATATCGGATTTCCAAAGGTATTTTAACTATGCTAAGTAGGCGCAGCCTAACAGGCTGAAGCAGTGGCTGAGATAGTGACATTACTCCCTGTTTACATTACTTACAAACAAGCTTCAACCCTTTAGAACTCTGTTGCCTTGTGCACTGCTGTTTACAAACCTTCATCACTAATGTCCCTCAACAGAAAGGAATAGCAGAGCTAATATGTCAATTACTGCTGTAGACCCATCCACAGCCTAACCAGGAAGTGTGAGCCTGAAGCTGCCTGTGACTGTAGATACTGTATGCTGAGACAACTCCTTTAATTAAATAGTATCTCAAAATGATCAGTTTCATTAGTCAAATGTTTTAGCATAAACAATAACTGCTGGAAACATCCTAGTACTTCAGTAGAGCAGCACACTTGTTAACCCCTTACCAACAATAGATGTATGGGTACGTTTTATTGTTGGTAATGTCCTTTGCAAAAGGGTATACAGGCGATCGAGCCCCTTAGTGGTCAAATACCTTAGGGGGACTATATGTGAAAGTAAGAAATGTTTTTAAAAAAATGAAAATTCTTGAATGTTCAGATCAACCCTTTTTTGCCATTTTAAGTGGTGTTCACACAGCATATGTGTGGGGCGCACTTCGGCGTGTAATTGTGCTGAAGTACGCCTCCCAAATACGGTAAAATTATTTACAAGCCCAGCACTCATTAAATGCTGTGTAAAGTCATTGCCGTCATTCGGATGGTAATGATTTTACGACCGTATCTCTCACATAATGAACGCCCGTAAAAAGAAGTGACTTGTCACTTCTTTCAGGCTCTTATGCACCGAGACACAGAAATGTAGGAGTCAGAAAGTAGATAAGAAAATGTAAAAAAAAAAACATTCAAAATTTACACATAACTAGTATTGCCAAGTCTGATCTATTAAAACGTAACATCATTTATCCTATATGCTGAACACTGTAGAAGAAAGAATTGTGCCCAAATTGCATTTTTTGGTCATTTTTTAAATAAAAAGTGATCAAAAAGTTGTATGTATTGCAAAATGATACCAATAAAAACTACACTTCAGACCACAAGAGGTGAAACCATACTCGTGTCCATTGTTTTAAAAAAATAAACGCAAGGGTATAAAATGACGATATACCACAAATTTAAGATACAGAGCACTTATGTATTTCTTTAAAAGTACTAAAATATAAAACTATATGGGTGTAATGTATGAATTGGGGGCTGCACCAGATATCTGGCGTCTTTTCAGCCCGATATCAGGCGCAGCCCCTTTCATACATGTTTGATTGTGGGAGGTGGTCGCACTAGAGCTGGGCGTGAGATCACTATGGTCAGATCAGACGGAGCAGAGACTTTATCTCTAACAAGATTAGCTGAACTTTGACAAGCACTTGTTTTCACTCTTTTGAGCTTTATAGCTTTGTTTTTCTACAGATTAAGGACGGCATGTCCCACTAAGGCTGCACCATTTTTTTGGTGAATTTTGCACCAAAAAACTGTTGATGCCATATTCTCTATATAAACGAACTGTCGTACACAAAACTAGGCAGATTTTATGCCAGGCATGACACTTTTGAATGCAACTAAAGTAGTCGCAATCAATATGCTAGCAATGTTATACTAGGCCCATTAAATATACAAGGCATACCACATGCCACATTTTTGACAGGTTCATTTTTTCAGGCGCACTATACACTCATTTAATGTGCCATAAAACTGGCGTGGAAGTGCCTGTTTTCTGACATGTAACCCTAAATCTCCTGCACTTATCACTGTAACGCTCAACTAGTTATAGAGGAACTAAATATATTAATCACTGCTATAAAACCACACAGCCTAAGGAAGCAGTGTGAATCTAAGGCTATGTCTACACTGCACAGAAAAACGGTCGTTTTTTCAGCGTTTTTCGTTTTCTAAAAACGCTCCCACCCTGGAAAACGACGTAATCATCTCCCATATACTTCTATTGTAAAACCCTCCTCTGTCTACACTGAGCTTCATTTTTCTGCCTCGTTTTTTACTGGTTGTATTTTTGCACAAATGCTCTAAAAAACGCGCCAGAAACAGGGCAGAAAATATATTACTACAGGGAGTCTATGGGCAAGCGGCGGACCAGTCTTTTGGAGCGCTTTTTGCCGCGATTTTTCAATGAAAACCCTCCCAGCAGACCCAATTCCCACCTAATACTGGTGTTAATAAAGGTTATAACTTATCAAATCTGCATACAAGTGCCTGATGTGTCCTTGTTTTGGTGTACCTTATTGTAATAAAATGATCATGGCTTTGTCGCTAAAGTTTTTTGCGCAATTCATAATTTTTTCCTCCCCCGCTAAAAAATTAAGTTTTTTTTCAGATTTTGGCATCAAATCTGGTTTTCTACAGATTATGATGCTAAAAATCCGTTTCTAAATATTTTTTGCGTGCGCTAATAAAAGTTATCTCCTAACCCGAGCTGAAATAAGTTTTTTTACGGATAATGCCGCCAGAATCCTATTTTTACGTTTTTTTTGCACTAATATAATTTTTTTTACAGATTTATGCCGCTAATATCGTTATCGATCTTTTCTGATGCCATAAAAATGTTTTTTTAACGGATTCGTCGCAAGACTCCTTTTTTTAAACGTTTTTTGACACTAAAATCATTTTTTACTAGATTTTGCCTCTAATAACGTTATTTCGTCTCTGACGCCAAAAATAAGTTTTTTTTAGTTATATTAACGATTTTGGTGCAAGAATCTGTATCTTTTTACATTTATTTCGGCACTGCAAAATAATTTTTTTTTACAGCATTTTGGCGTCTAATTAACGTTATCACAGCCTCTGAGACGCCAAAAATACCGTTTTTTTTGTTTACGGATTTTGGCGCAAAGAATCCGATTTTTTAATGTTTTGGTACTAAAATAATTTTTTTACAGATTTTTGGCGCTAATAAAGTGATTCTCGCATCTGACGCCAAAAATACCAGTTTTTGTTACAGAATTCGGCGCCAGAATCCATTTTTTTATGGCTTTTGTGGCTAAAATCCGTATCTTTACAGATTTTGCCGCTAATAAAGTGATCTAGCTTTTGAAACCAAAAAATAGTTTTTTTTTACGATTTTGGCGCCAGAATCTTTTTTAAACGGATTGGCACTAATATCAATATCTTTTAAAAATTTTGGCCGCTAATAAAGTGATCTCCGCTTCGACACTAAAAATATCTTTTTTTTAATTACGGCATTTGCCGCAATAATGCTTTTGGGATTTTGGCGCTAAAATCCCTTTTCTTTACAGATTTTTGATGCTAATACAGTATCTTGCTATAGATGAGAAAGATAATGTAGGTTTTTGTGGATGTTGGTGCTAGGCAGAATCTGTGCCAAATGTAATAAAATTTTAATACATTTAATAAAGTAGTAAGCACACAAAGACAATGTGCTCACAATGGCTACAGTATATAAATGAAGTGACTAACTTAACATATTAAACCTCCACCTGTAGGGTGTAACTATACATCCAATGGCTTAATTTGTGCATACATTAAAAAGCAGAGCAAAGACGCTCCAAAAAACGCAAAACGCGCCAAAAACTGACCGTTTTTTTCAGCTGCTTTATGACAGACAGTGGACAGAAAACTCTCAGTTTTTCATGAACTTTAGTAATTAGTTTTTCAGGTCATTTGTGGTCGCACCTGCAGTGTAGACATAGCCTAAAAGCTGCCCATGACACTGTGAATAGTGACGTAATAGGCAATACCTTTTAGAGCAACTGAGTATAATTTGATGTGACTTTCGAGAGTACTAGCTCTCTTCTTCAGACTGAGTTATACAACAAACTGAAAATACACAACTTTTTATACACAAAAAGACTGGATCTTCAAAGGATCTTTAGAATCTTAAAAATAACAAAATGCGAAATAAACGTAGAGCAGTAATTACAACCGCTCAAGAGAAAACAGTCCAGGAAACTTGTGAGGCCGTGACAGGAGGGATCAGTAATTATTTCTCCTTATCTCTATATGCAATCAGGGGATATTGTTGCTCTCGACAGTTCACACATATTTGACATGAAGCTGGATATGAATATTTAACCCATTTTGCAGAGTTTTATTAAATTTTGCATTAATTTATATACCCATTCCTTCCTCTCCCCTGATTCTTAAAATCTCCCATTAAAGATCGTAACCTGTAAATCTCCATGGAATGAGTTTTCTCCAGAGAAATGTGTCAGGCCCTGGCGAGATCAGTTCTGCTGTTGTTATGTGAATCTAGTGTGAATTCATACGCTGACGTGAGTCCTCTGCCTCTGCCCTTTTTTCATCCCACATAGATGCCTGTGTAGGACATTGCACACACATGATTAGATACACCACATTGGAAGACCTGCAGAAAAATGTCCCCCTAATTCCTTGCACTGCTGTGACTGTGGGACAGGAACACTGTCAGCGGTGTGATGTGCCTGCAGGTCTTGCACCTTTCTGCTAGCAGGGTGAGGTTGCCATTTTTCAGTTATTGGGGCGCTTCCAAAGGGGGTACTCCGGACATTAATACGCCGCAAGTTTTGGGGTTGCCGACAAGGAGAGGAGAGTAGGGGGGACTGGAATATGTCTTTGAGTCTGTTGTCCCTATTACACAGGTTATAGTGTTCCTTGCCAATCTCTCGTAGATCTCCAACCTCGTGGGTGTAAGTGACAACTAGGGGCAGCTCGTTCTTCTTCTGGGTTTCATTGTATGTGAGCAGACTGTCCTCTGTTGATGAGCGGCCGCTTTTGGCCTGATTTGGTTGTCTGTCAATTTGATCTGTATCCAAGTTGAGTAAATTATGTCCTCAGGATCCAGAAAGAGTGCTTGTCCCAGGTCTGCTTGTCGAGCAAATACGATTTTCTACCGTATAGCCGTGGCTGTAGATAATAGACTCGTTTTTCGTGTGCTTGGGTGGAAGCTGTCATTTTCCTGCAGGTCTTCCAATTTTGTGTATCTAATCATCGTGTTGCAATGTCTTACCACAGGCCCTCTATGTTTGGGGAAACAGGGCATCCAGCAAACTCAGTCAGTGTATGAACTCACACAGATTCACCATTAACAACAGCAGAACTGATCTGCCAGTGGCCGCACATTTCTCTGGAGAAAATCATTCCATGGAAGATTTACAGGTTACGATTAGTGTTGAGCGATACTTGCTTCGACATCGATCGATAGTCGGATAAGTACCGCCCACCATCGATAAGGTTTTCGATAGTCGATAGTCCAAATCACTCCGATGACCATTAAAGTCTATGGGAGAGGCAACAACACCCTTCATTCTACACCCAAACAGGGCTGGAGAAGCTGGAATAACAGCCACAACAGTCAAATGGATACCTGCAAACATTCTTAGCACAACGCTAAGCAATATAAACAGCCACAAAAAAAAGTCACAACACCATTCCACTATCCTGTCTTGTCTACCACAGCATGACCCTTAAACCTGCATGACCCCACAAATTTAAAAAGTGACCAGAAGAAGGCAGTATGAAAATGAACCATCATTACTTGAACTGGACATTGAATATCCCTGTCCTGTAACGCAGCAAGAGCCCCAAACATGCATGGACCCCACATTTTAAAAGTGCCAAAAAAGGAGTTCTTTCAACACCATTTTAGTTTCACTGGACATTGACTATACCTGTCCATGGCCACAGCATGAGCCCCAAACCTACATAACCCCCAGAAATAAAAAAAGTGCCGAAAAAGGAGTCTTTCTAACCCACCATTTTAGTTTCACTGGACATTGACTCATACCTTCCTGGGCCACAGCATGACCCCAAACCTGCATGACCTCCCCACATTATAAAGAAGTAGCCTGAAAAAGGCGTCTTTCAACCACCATTTTAGTTATCACTGACAATGACTATACCTGTCCTGGGCCACAGCATGAGCCCAAACCCTGCATAACCCTCAATTTAAAAAGTGCCGGGAAATGGAGTCCTTTTCAACCACCATTTTATTTCACTGGACCATGACGTATACTGTCCTGGGCCACAGCATGAGCCCCAAAACCTGCATGTCCCCCACATTTAAAAAGTGCCGGAAAAAAGGGAGTCTTCTAACCACCATTTTAGTTTTCACTGGACATTGACTATACTGTCCTGGGCCAACAGCATGATCCCAAACCTGCAATGACCCCCAGATTTAAAAAGTGCGGAAAAAAGGAGTCTTCAAACCACCATTTTAGTTTCACTGGACAATGACTATACAGTCCTTGGCCACAGCATGAGCCCCAAACCTGCATGACCCCACATTTAAAAAGTTGCCGAAAAAGGAGTCTTTCCAACCACCATTTTAGTTTCACTGGACATGACTATACCGCCCTGGGCCACAGCATGAGCCCCCAAACCTGCAATGACCCCCACAGTTAAAAAGTGCCCGGAAAAATGAGTCTTTCAACCACCATTTTATTCACTGGACATTGACTATACCTGTCCTGCGGCCACAGCATGACCCAGTGCCGGAGTTTACAGTGGGGTGCGTGAGAGCCCAGGCTGGGCGCACGTCATCTTTAAACACGCAGGTTAAAATGCCCCTGATGACGCAGCAATGAAAACTGTCGTGCTGAAGCAGAGTGCGTTAGTGCAGGAAGCGGGAAGTGTGAGATCTCAGCCTTCCTCAGTAAACGGTCAATACCTGGGGTAGCGCTAGCACCTCCGTATGAGTGTGGGACAATTGAGCTTCACTTGGAAATACTGGTGGTTAACGCACTGTAGAGATACACCCAGGTGCCATTATATTGGCATTCTTTTCTCATTTTTACTCAACGTGCTGGAGGAATATGGTCTCATGGTACTTTGTTCTCTGTCATGCTCCATACTCCATGTCCTCTGAATAACCTACATCTGGTCAAGTTTTCCGTGTTAATCCCTTGTACAATTCAGAGGAATTTTTTTAACAGTATTTTGTACATGCAAGTTTTAGTTTTTTAGTACTTTAATTCTAGAAGAAAACACATTTTTAAATCAGATGAATCACACCCATGTCTTTGTTTCTCTTTTTTTAATTGTATTTAAACGGGTAATGTTCAATAAAGGATTGATAGCTATGTTAAAGATCTTGCAAAAACAAGTCCATTAACATTAATGTGTCCATTAACAGTGTCCTACCTAT
Organism: Phyllomedusa bahiana; assembly: GCA_025379985.1. Taxonomy (NCBI): domain Eukaryota; kingdom Metazoa; phylum Chordata; class Amphibia; order Anura; family Hylidae; genus Phyllomedusa; species Phyllomedusa bahiana. Next base: position 13,781 of record JAODAL010042860.1, read on the forward strand.
TCCTGTTTCTGACAGCACCATCACCCTTGAGCCACTCTTGACCATTGTGAAAAGAACAAATGTATGTTAGAAACAACATTTTTTAGAATAGGACCTGTAGTATAGTGAATGTCACAGCAAAATGCCTCCAAAATTCAAAGCATGACCTTGAGCCACATTGGAACAATTTGTGAATGAACAAATGTCTGTTAGAAACCACATTTTTTTAGAATGAGACCTGTAGAATAGCTTGGCATGTCACAGCAAAATGCCCCAAAAATTCAAAATATGGACCTAGAGCTCTCTTTTGACAATTGTGAGAACAAATGTCTATTAAAACATCATTTTGTAGTATAGGTTGTAGTATGTGGCATTTCAAACAGCATGTCCCAAAAAAATTATAAAAATGACTCTCATCCACTATTAAAAATTGTTGAAGGAGAAATGCACTTAGCTTAGAAGCCACATTTTGTTCCCAAAGGACCATGATTATAGCTTTATCTCACAGCAACATGACCCCAAAAAAATTATAAGAATTTGACTTCTCAGCCACTGTTAAAGAAATTTGTGAAGGTAGAAATGCCACTTAGAAGCCACATTTCTGTTCCAGAAGGACCATGATTATTGCTGTATCTCACGAGCAACATGACTCCAAAAAATTTTAAATATGACTTCTCAGCTACTGTTAAAAATTGTGAGAGGCCAAACATGACACCAAAAAAACATTGACAATGTTGAAAAAATTCTAAAAGATGAAGTGAGCAAATGGAATATGGTTTTGTCATGAAACCTTGGGTCTTTTAGTTCTCCTCACAGCAAAACCAGCAAAATTGAACTGTTGGGAATTGAGAATAACATTGCAGTTAAGAAATGATATTTTAAATAAGTTTTCTTAGAGGACCATTTCCTGTTTGGAGAGGTATGTGAAGTAGACCGAGCAACTAATATTGACCATCCGCAATTGGGGCCACAACATCATCAGAGATCCATGCCTGATTATCTTGATGGAAGTCATAACGATCCACATTATCTGTGGAAAGCAGATGCGTTTGATCAGTACATTGACTCCTCCGGCGTGTGCTGAAGGTCCGCTCAGATATGACGTGGCTGCTGGGGCAGGACAAAACCTCTATGGCGTGGCGTGCACAGCTCGGGCCATTCGTCATTTTGGATACCCAGTAGGTATTATGGGTCCGGAACACATACGCAAAAATCATCGGTGTTGAGACGCAGATAGTAGTGCACCATGATCTTAAAGTGGTCTATGTGGTGTTGTTATGTGTGGCCCTGCATTGAATGCGTTGGTGAGGTGGTAAATAAAGATTGCTCAGAGGTCACACATTAGGATTCTGCCACCATTTGCACTGCTGCTGCCAATGCTGCCGGCTCGGCTACTTGGCACTCTACTGCTGTCACGTCGCTGGCGTTTTCCACCGTGACATTTGAAGAAACGTGAAGCAGACGCAACAAGATGTCTCCAGTTGATCAATCAGCAATGTCTCCATTTCCTGCATTTTACTCTCTATTTGGGTGGACTATGAGTGGAAGGGAAGTGCTGAGTTTTGTTTTGTACCGGGATTCACAGGTGGGTGGACCACCCAGTAAACTGTTGTTCAATTTTGATGGCTTAATGACGTGGGATGAGGTTGGAGGAATGGAGCATCAAGCACTCATGTGAGAGATGGAGCCTTGAGTTCCCAAGTCTCTGGGTAGAGGGGCAATAGCAAACTCATCTTCCTCATCTGCCTCAAATTCACTCCAACCTCTTTCCAAGGCAGGGACGTCGATGTCTAGGACTACCTCCTCCTCAATCCGCTTCCTCGGCAAGCATCAACACAGCCCTGACTTGCACTCAGATGATGCACATGAGAGCTGATGGTGCCGCCTTGCCTAGCTCCTGACACTGAACACTGCCTAAATGAAGAACCGAAAAATTGGAAACTGTCGGGCCTTGTGGATTGACGGAGTAATATGGCTACAAGTTCTGCACCTGTGTCCGTCTCCATCCTCCGTCGCTGGCAGGACCTGATGATTTCAGAGTGTCCAACGATCGTTCCAGAACTAAGATCACCACGATGTCATGCTGACAGGGTCTTTCGTCCACACTGACCATTTTGTGGCTTCTTTACAAAACTGGCAAGGATGGATGTGCAGAGCTCTTACACGCCTGCCTCCACTCTCGGTGGCTCAAACACCCCGAGGTCGACCACGGGCTTGTCAGGACATGTTTCACTTCGTACTGCGTAAGGGCATTGACGCTGCCTACCACAATCGATGGAGCATGTGGAGGGTGGGAATTACCAGCGTGGTTATCCATGTCAATCTAGAGACGGTTGATCGGGTGAGGCAGAGCTGACGATGCATACGCAGCCAGGCGGGTAGAAGCAGGGTTCGCCAACGTGCGGAAGGCGAACTCAGACCTCGAGCATTCTTCAGCAGGCAGTCAGACCCAGCCCTCGCGTAGCTCTACTCGCTTCAGAAATTTCTGGACGACAAGATTCATGTACATGTGCCAGGCACGGGATGTCGCATCCAGCCTACCGATCTTAAGGGACGGCAGCAGGATTTCGCCCGGTTATTCGAACACCACCTTGCTATGGCCACAATGGTTCTTGTAACCAGCACAGCGCTCGGTCTAGTTGCGGAGAGCTGTCCACAGCTCCTGACCTGTGTTTGGACGGTCTCCAAGGCAGATTAATTTCAACACGGCCTGGTGTCTCTTGGGCACGTGATGCCACCAGAGGTCTTGGGGGAAAGAGCCCTGCACATCCTGCAGTTTTGAGGAGCGTGCGCGAGCCAGAGAAGCCGACCCCCAGAGACATCCCACCAGCTCAACCCAGTTGAGCTATCTCAGAGATTTAGCGGCATTGGGCGTGCTTACTAGTACATGTGTCGATGGTGAGATGGACACAGATGTAGACAATGCGTTGGAAATTTTAGATGACACTGGTTGGGCTGGCCAGGGCAGGGTCGGCTTTTTTGGCAAAGAAATGCCTGCTCAGAATGGTATTGGGGGGCAGGCGAGGCCTGACGTGGCGAAGCCCATCTGTGTCCACCAGACGGAAAAGGCTACCATTTCCAAGGCAAAAGCCTGGCAATGCCGACATTCAGGCTTTTGGCTTTGGGATGTTGTGGGTTAAAGTGTTTTCTTCTTATCCCAACCTGGAAGACAGAAGGCTGTGCTGTAGACTGGCCGCTGTACGGCGTGCAGGGTGCAAACTGGCGGAAGGAGAAGGGGTAGGATGGTCTCTGGTGGTGCTGGTGGTACTCGGGCGGACGGTGGAGGCTTGAAGCGGAGGGCTTGATCCCTGATTCATGACTCTGAGAGACATGGGCAGCTGAGGAATGCTTGTGTGTGGTGGAGGAGGAGGAGGCGGAGACAGAGGGTGTGACAGTGGTGGAGGCCCGCGTCGGTCTGTCCTTTTTTTGGCCAGTGTTCTTCATTTTCAACTCATGCATTCGTGCATGTGACTAGATTGTGGTGGTGGTTAACCATCTTAAGGTTCTATGCCTCTAACTTATGCGTTTACGCAAGGCGGCATTATGACATTGCTGGGTGAATCAGAGGCTTGCTCTAAAGAAGGCCAGCTTGTGAGGTCCTGGACCTTTTTGACGGCGATAAGCGTGGAGCGGGCGTTTGCGCTGCCGTGGCTGGCGGAATTCATATCAGCGGACTTCTGCGACCGCCCTTCCTTTTGTGGCGGGACCGTGATTGACACTACCCATCGTCTTCCTCTCGTACACTGATGAGAAGCGCGAGCAAGCAGTTCTGCGGAAAAGAAATACCAGGATGGATCCGCATCTGTCGTCATCATCATCAATCATCAACAAGGTGACTTGGTCATCATGTCTTTCTGCATACAGAAGCTGGCGGGCTACAAGCCAAGGGGGCAATGCAAGGCGTTTGCATCGACCGCCCGGGATTTTTGGATTGACGGCTTCCTTCATGCCTCCTCTGATGGCTCAGTAACTGGGCGTCAGAGAGACTAAATCATCTCTTGATCTGTTTAACTGCCTTCTGACCCCAACCGGATTTGTCATCAAGAGGTTTTCAGACATGGATTATACCACAGTGGTGGGTACCACGAGTTGACATATTTTTTTTTTGGGCTGCTTCATGTGGACGGATGATGATGATGCTGATCGACGACATTTTGTGGCCGTGCACTGGGGAGGACGAGGAGGTAAGACTGCTAGATGCAGGTTGCATTAACCACATGAGGACAGATTGGCGACGTTGTTCGTTACTTAGATTCACAGTGAACTGACCCAGCGTTGACAGGCTCTGACGGTCGTGCAACTGTCGATTCGCTGGCTTGAGTGATTGTCGCCAGCACTGAAAGGAGTTAGCACCTTCTCTCGTACCTCTCGCCTCCATGTGCAACCACCCTCTTTGTCTCGTTTACCACCTGCATTAGCTCCATATTCAGAAATATAAAAATTTGAGAAGGTAAGCAAATGTTTGGAAAGTCTCTTATTAAAAAGACGGCAAATCACTGCTTATTCTCAATCCTCTAGAATTCAATAACAAAAATTGCTGGATTCAAATTTAAAACTGGCTGGGCACAAAAGTGCAGAAAGAAACACGTATATGTTATGTTATTTCGTATGAATACACGGAATTTTTTTGCACCTCTCTAAATTCTCACATGTGGTGACTATAGAATGCTTGTTTTTAAGATTTACGTGGATGCTGCGTTCAAATGAACAAAGCTGGGTGCGCAAAAAGTAAAGAAAAACACGTATTGTTATGGTTTTTTCGGTATAATACACTGGTTATTTTTTGCACCTTTCACATTCAACCTGTGGTGAGCTATAGAATTGCTGTTTTAAAGATTTACGTGGATGCTGTGTCAATGAACAAAGCTGGGTGCGCAAAGTCAAAAATACACTATATGTTATGTTTTCGTATAAATAAACGGTATTTTTTGCAACTTTCAATTCACCTGTTGTGTGACTATGAATTTGCTGTTTTAAGAGATTTACGGTGGAATGATGCGTCAATGATCATAGCTATGGGTGCCGCAAAAGTCAGAAAAACATGTATCGCTGTTATGTGTTTTCGTATAATACACGTATTTTTTGCACCTTTCATTCAACTGTGCGTGACTATAGAATTGCTGTTTTAAGATTTACGTGGATGCTGCTGTCTTTGAACAAAGCTGAGTGCGCAAAAAGTCAAAAAACAGTAATCTGTTATGTTTTTATAACACACGGTTAATTTTTTGCACCTTTCAATTCAACCTGTGGTGACTATAGATTGTTAGTTTTAAGATTTACGTGGATGATGCGTTTCAATGAACAAGCTGGGTGCGCAAAGTCAAAAAACAAGTAATCTGTTATGTTTTCGGTATAATATCGGTATTTTTTTGCACTTTCAATTCACTTGTGGTGACTAAGAATGCTGTTTAAGATTTACGGGATGCTGGTCAATGAACAAAGCTGGGTGATGCAAAGTCAAAAAACTTGTATCTGTTTTGTTTTCGTATAATACACGGTATTTTTTGCACCTTTCAACTTTCAACGTGTGGTGACATAGAATTCTGTTTTAGGATTTACGTGGATGCTGGTCAATGAACAAAGCTGAGTGCGCAAAAGTCAAAAACAAGTATCTGTTATGTTTTCGATAATACACGTATTTTTTGCACCTTTCAATTCACCTGTGGTGACTATAGAATTGCTGTTTTAAGATTTACGTGGATGCTGCGTCAATGAACAAAGCTGGGTGCGCAAAAAGACAAAAAACACGTATCTGTTATGTTTTCGTATAATACACAGTATTTTTTGCACCTTTCAATTCACCTGTGGTGACTATAGAATTGCTGTTTTAAGATTTACGTGGATGCTGCGTCAATGAACAAAGCTGGGTGCGCAAAAGTCAAAAAACACGTATCTGTTATGTTTTCGTATGATACACGGTATTTTTGGCAACAAACAACCTGTGCTGACTACAAGATTGCTGGATTGTAATTTAACTGCAAGGTGGATATATCAACACAGGTGGAATGGGTAAAATTGAAATTGAACACCTATCTGAAATGTATACTGATAATAAAAGTGGAGTTTTGCACCTAACAAAGAGACCTGCAGTTACTAGAAATGATGTGTATCCAATATAAGTTCAGGCTGCCCAATATCCAGGAAATATTTCAATAGCAAACTGTTAATAATAAAGATATTGCAGTGCAATGTCTACACTAAGTCCTGGTGAACTTTATCCAGTGTTCTTTATAGATAGAGCTTGTCTGTGTTCGCCCGCTCCCCCCGTGACTTTACAGCGGTAGATGCTGCTTTAAAATTCTCTAGCTAAATACATAAAATCTTCAAATCTCTAATCTAACTAAATTGGAAGGAGCACAGCTAATAGTAGAGGTTTCTCTGTGCAGAAATAGACTAATTTCGCTGTGCTGTTTGGCCACAGGCAGAGCGCACGTCCTATTCCTATGAGACGCTGAGAGACACTAAGGCTGAACAGGAAGGGCTGTTCTATGTTAAAACGAGGTCATGTGCTTTTTCCAGCCAATCGCAACCATACACATCCCAGTCATGACGTCGCACACACATCTCACCCTGCTCTATTCTGTAATCTGATTTGCTGGCCGCCAAAATGACAGGAAGCGCCGAAAATGGCGCGATCTTAATAGATGATGCACAAATTTTAACCTTAATTATCGCATGATCTGAAAATTTCGATCACCATAAAAACCTTGCCGATTTCAACTTTGTCGATAAAAATCGCTCAACACTATTCCTGGATCTTATAAAATTACACCTAGACAATGTAGAAAACAATCTTCAAAAAAGATTTCTGAAAAACACAATCAGTTGGCCCAATGAGAAGTCTGAATTTGGCTCTAGTGAGAGATAAAGCTAGAGTAGGACCACCCGCCTTGAGATCCCATTGTAAGTCGGGGGTGGCACAAAAAATTTTTGATCAAAAGTCTGAACTAAAAATCTCAATGTTTTTTTCATGTATTATAGATAGCATAAATGCTTCTTTAGGGATTTCCATGTATTACATAGCTCCTTTAGCAGTTGGTGTGCCACTGGTATTGTATATTGTATTGTATATTGTATGTATATATATATATATGCCGCAGTCAAGCCAGTGGCACCCAGGTTCACATTGTGTTTTTCAGAAATGTTTTTTTTGTGTGCAGAACTATACGTTGTATTTGGCACATATTGCTTTTAATTTATAGAGGGAGGACTGGATGCCTCTATTTTGGTTTCCTACACCCCGCCCACCTCCACAGCTTGTTACATCAGTGCAGTATGCGTGCTAGGTTGGTGCCTGTTTATATTTTTCTCTCTGGATTATGGAGGTCGGTTGGCCCAATGAGAAGTCTGAATTTGGCTCTAGTGAGAGCTAAAGATAGAGTATTACCACCCGCCTTGAGATCCCGTTGTAAGTCGGGGGTGGCACAAAAATTTTTTGATCAAAACGTGTGAACTAAAAATCTCAAAGTTTTTTTTATGTATTAAATATAGCATAAATGCTTCTTTAGGGATTTCCATGTATTACTTAGCAGAGAAACACCCCCAAAACAGAATGGGCAACATGTATGAATTATGGCACTGATAGACCAGTTCTAAATTGTTTTAAGGTAGTGTAGACTGTGCCAGACTGTATGAACCTGTTCTTCTGCAATTCATACATACAGGCACAGTCTAGTGTCAATACGACAACTCAGGCAGACCACCTTTAACTTGGTCTGGCTGTTCTAACTGCTCTGCGCCAAAGTTTTAGTGTCAAAGAATCATAAATGTGTCTACTTCTACTAATGTGGTGCAACATGTCCCCAGAATGCACCAAAACTTTGGCGCGCTAAAAAGTGCCTTTGGCGCGGTACTGAGGCACTTATCCTGCCAAAGTTTGGAGTACGCCAGTTCCTACATCTATAGAACTGGTCTACTACAGCTTTTTGAGGCCAGAATTCTGGTGCAGCCCCGTTCATACATGTCTCCCACTGTTTCCACCTCCATGCCTGACAGTGGGACGGTGTTCTTTGGGTCAAAGGCAGCATTTCTCTTCCTCCAAAAACCCGACTCCAGGTCACTCACAGAATCATCCAGGTGTACATTGGCAAACTTCAGACAGATTCTGTCCCATAGACTTGTATGTGATAGTTTTCACTGTGAAGGGAGGGGAGGGGGAGCTGTGACATCTCCTCTTGTGACTGGTGGATTCTGTGTTATCTGTACGCAAAGGTGTCTCTTTTCAGTGTGACTCTGCTTGTGCTGATAATGAGCACACCGCTGAAAAGCTCTCTAAACAGAACAGGAAGTGTCAGATGATTATTAGGCTTAGTGGCCAAAGTGAAAACTGCAGGACTTAAGAATTATTTAAAAAAATACTGAACGTGATATGGAAAATTAAAAAAACAACCAAAAATTCCTAAAAAATGTGTTTAACATACAAATGTGAGTTAAACAATAAGTCATTTTTTGATGACACATTCCCTTTAAGGGCATATTCACACATGGTGTATATACAGCCTTTTTATTAATAGCAGTAGCTAAAGTGGCATTTTCTATTGGATGTAGAAACCATTAATTACCATCACACCACCAGCAGAGAGGATAAACTTTTCTTTCAGTACCACAAAGAAGTATAAAACTCTTCCCTCTTTTGTATCATACCAGCCTCTATAGTCTTTAGATTTTACTCAGACTTCTATAGATCATTGCCAGGATATCAAGTGTATATGCCTTTAAAGTCTATGGTGGGAAATCTCCTGGAAATAAAGGATTAAAAATAGCACAACTGTCATGATCATGCCTGACAGAACCTCAGCTTTGGGCTCTGTTCGCCGGCCGCGGCCGTTGCGACGGAAGCCCTGGTTTCTTACTTGATGTTTTGGAATTGTATTCACTAAGTGTGAACTGTGTTCTCCTCGCTCTTTGCTTGATTGACTCCTGGCCAACGCCCTGGCCAGGAATCCTCCAGCACTCTTGGAGTTAATGAGTTTCTCCTTTTGATTAACAACCTTCTGTTCCTATCCAGCCTTGTGTTTCTTTCTACCTATGACCTCAATCCTGCCTTCCTTGGTTCCCTTTTAAAGGTTCATTTAAACCATCATCATTGCCTGCTATAGAGGTCTTCTGCCTGTAGCTAGCGTTGCCTTTATTCTGTCCTTTCTATTGCCTGACCCTGCTGCGCTACTGACCATTCTTTCTCCTTGTGATTTTGTACTTCTGCACCCGACCATTATTGACCTTTGGCTTGTCTTACGTTTTTCTCTCTGTCTCCCGATTTGGTACTGCGCTGCCCGCTTGCTGCCAACCTTGCTTGCCTGACATTCCCTTATTGTGTTTTGTATTTGTTTATCTGTGTCTTGTGTCCCCACGTATTCAGTGTAGTCTTCAGTCTTCTGGTTGGGGCCGACCTTTTAAGGAGTCGGGTACCCCCAAAAGGCAGGGACAGGGGTTGGGACCAGCGTCAGGGCCTCACTCTGTCTGTGTCTTCTCGTGTGTCCCTGACTGGTCCCTGACATTATAGCAGGCCCTTACCCTAATCAACTCCCCCGGCGGTTTTAATATGAGTACCGACTTGTCAGTCACCGACCGCCTGGAAGAGTTGACAACTCAGTTTCAGGGCATGGCGGGGCTTATTAACCAAATCTCGCAACGTCTGGATGCCATAGCTACCCCGGCACCCAGTCTTGCCGCCCCTTCTGTGTCCATACCTGCCCCTGTGTTTGTGAATCCTAGCGTCCGTTACAAATCCAAGATGCTTTTGCCGGATCGCTTTGATGGAAACCCAGACAGGTTCCGAACTTTCAGGGAATCCTGTCACCTGTTTTTCCGCTTCAATTTTTTTCCCACTGAAGCCGAAAAGGTAGCGGTTGTGGTGTCTCTCCTCCAGGGCCCACCTCAGGATTGGGCACTAGCTATGCCCCCTGAAGCCCCAGAATGGCGTTTGAATGAAAGTTTTTTTCAGGCTTTAGGCCATGTCTATGACAATCCCAATCGTGTGGCATGGGCAGAAACTCACCTGCTATCTATTCAGCAGGGCCGCCGCTCGGCTGAAGACTATTGTTCTGAGTTTCGCCAATGGTGGACCATGAGCGGGTGGTCTGACCAACCACTTAAAACCCTCTTCAGACAAGGTCTATCTGATGCGGTAAAGAATGCTATGGTCAGCCATCCAACCCCTGAGACATTAAATGACTTTATGACTCTAGCCGTGACTATTGACAGAAGACTAAGGGAGAGACGCAGGGAAACACAAGGGGGGTCGACTGTTCCGATCAAGTCAAATTTTTCTGTAAAACCTCCTGTTGCCTTCTCTGAAAATTCTCCTCTTCTATCCTCATCACCCACTCCTGAGGAAGAACCCATGGTGTTGGGTTTTACATCTGCTGCCACCAGGAGGAGACATCGGCTGGAGAATGCTTTGTGCTTGTATTGCGGAAAACCTGACCATTTTCTGAGAGACTGTCCAACTAGACCCAAGTCATCTCAAGGAAACGCCGAATGCCTGAGAAGTTTCCAGGAAGGTAACTCAGGTATACAGGTACCTCCTAACTCTGGTAATAAGTTTTTTTTCCCTGTAACCTTGGTTGCTAATTCTAACAATTTTGCTTGTCAAGATATGATTGACTCAGGAGCAGCTGCTAGTTTTATTAGTATGTCTGTTGTCCAGGCCTTGGGGTTGGAACTACTTCCAGTGAGTGCTCCCTTTTTGGTTTCCGGGGTCGATTCAACCTCCCTAATTGGGGGAAGAATCAAATTTCGGACTGCTGAGATCACCTTGAATGTTGGGAGTTCGCATCCGGAAAAACTTTCGTTTTTTGTCATGGAGAAACTCGCTGCGGATATTATTCTTGGCCTGCCCTGGCTCCGCTGCCATAATCCTGTGTTTGACTGGAGAACCACAGAGCTGATCAAATGGGGTGACTCATGTGGTTCTCATTTGAAATCTGTTGATCCGTTGGTGTGTGCGGTAATTAATACTCACGATATTTCCGAATGTAAATCTGACGTCTTAGATAGAGATGTTGCGGATAATTTGCCTCCACACCAGCCTGTTGATTGTACCATAGACCTTGCTCCGGGGGCAAAGCTTAACTTGTATGCCCTGAAGCAGGAATCTATGCATTTGTTTATTAAGGAACCTGAATATTTTCGTTCTCCGGAGGTAGTGCTCTCGACTACCGATTCACAGAATTCTGCTCTGTCTAAGCTGTCGCCTTTTTGCTATGAGGATTCCCATCTCATGTACTCTGCCCACTACAGGTTGTGAAACCAAAATAGAATCCACCGTTTATCGACTGTGCACAGTCTGGCTAGGAGTCATAAGACTCTTAAAAACGCTCAACTAAATAAAATCAATAAAAAACGCCGACCCAGACCTAAATACCTCAGTTTTCAAGTCCCGTTAACAAATTGTGCTCCCAAGCCTAAAAAGGGAAAAATTGGTCAGGCCCATCACACTAAACCAAGGGGGTCTGTTGAGGGTCCGGAGGCCCCTCCTAAAGGGGGGGTACTGTCATGATCATGCCTGACAGAACCTCAGCTTTGGGCTCTGTTCGCCGGCCGCGGCCGTTGCGACGGAAGCCCTGGTTTCTTACTTGATGTTTTGGAATTGTATTCACTAAGTGTGAACTGTGTTCTCCTCGCTCTTTGCTTGATTGACTCCTGGCCAACGCCCTGGCCAGGAATCCTCCAGCACTCTTGGAGTTAATGAGTTTTCTCCTTTTGATTGACAACCTTCTGTTCCTATCCAGCCTTGTGTTTCTTTCCACCTATGACCTCAATCCTGCCTACCTTGGTTCCCTATTTAAAGGTTCATTTCACCTTCATCATTTCCTGCTATAGAGGTCTTCTGCCTGTAGCTAGCGTTGCCTTTATTCTGTCCTTTCTGTTGCCTGACCCTGCTGCGCTACTGACCATTCTTTCTCCTTGTGATTTTGTACTTCTGCACCCGACCGTTATTGACCTTTGGCTTGTCTTACGTTTTTCTCTCTGTCTCCCGATTTGGTACTGCGCTGCCCGCTTGCTGCCAACCTTGCTTGCCTGACATTCCCTTATTGTGTTTTGTATTTGTTTATACTGTGTCTTGTGTCCCCACGTAATCAGTGTAGTCTTCAGTCCCTTTTGGTTGGGGCCGACCTTTTAAGGAGTCGGGTACCCCCAAAAGGCAGGGACAGGGGTTGGGACCAGCGTCAGGGCCTCACTCTGTCTGTGTCTTCTCGTGTGTCCCTGACTGGTCCCTGACAACAACTAAGGATATAAAAAGTTGGTAGCAATATGAATCAAAGCTGCCATTTCCAATTCATTCCAGTAATAATTGTAAAATGTATGAAAAGGTTGAAACATTATACCTGTATTTTAGCAATTTGTTATACAAATTACAAGTACTGAATTTAGATATGGGACTGAATTTTCATGAAACATAATTCATTTTCATATATATGCCTCATTGTCGTTTTGTAACCAATGACAATTCTATACCGGACCTCCAGTATCTGAACGCTAAGTTAGAGGCAATACCAGGCCAGTTGCCAAAGTCACTCTAACCTTTACATGTCCGCAGGGAAAAGCAATTAATAGTATGAATTCTTGGATGGGTATCTTGGCATTCTCCTCAAACAGACACCAGTGTCACAGATGGCTGCAACCCAAGGCAAAGACATTAAGATGAATGCAATATGCCAGATTTCCAAGTGAGTATTTAAAATCCAGCTAGCAGGTATTAGGTCAAGGATCATGACACAGATGGCAATGCTTCTACAGTAAAAAATTATTCAACCCAATACTAAGAGACAACTTTGCGTCATTTGTATTGTTGTGTTAACCTTTTACTGCCATGTCTTGTATAAAAGGCCATTTGGTTATCACTTGTCAACACAGTGTTGTCAAATTTTATTTAACTATGTAATCATGATTAGTAGTTTTTTTCCCCCTTGTCTTACTATGTCATGTTTTAGAAACACTTAAGATCATTTGTGTTACTTATTTTAAAGAAACAAAAAACTTTTATAATGTGCTTCAATCATACATTTTAATTGTCTGATCTTTTGCAGGAATACAGCCGAGTGATCACCCCAATCAGTCATTGCTACAGGAGGAAAATCATGTAAACAGCTTTTTCAAAGTGAGCATACTAGCGGATATGCCAACAATTTGGGTGTTAGATATTCTACACCGGTATATCCAGTATGGTAGTTATGGCCTTATGCATTTTTCTTTCTACACCCACATCATCGTACTCGCAGAGTTGCTCAAAGGCCTGGGTCATATTCACAATTTTCTCCTACGGAGAATAATCGGTTATATATAGTTAAACATTAAAGGGGTTGTCTCATCTCAAAGTTTCATAGGATGCATTAATGAAATAATGCTGCTTTGCTCTGTCACTTCCTGGTCAAGCTGTCTGTAATTAGCATATGAGCTCCATGTATTCAGACTTCTCTGTTTATTATGTTTATTAGTCTAGATTAGCTAAATTATCTTCTAACAGGACAGTAGGGAAAGAGTCTAGGATTCCGCCGTTGGCCCATATCTTCATTTTGGTGGCAAAGAGATGCCTCCTGAAACGATGGCTTGATCGGGATACGCAATCAACTGATATGGTGATAGCAATGGTTAAACACTTTCTTAGTTTGGATAAACGGGAAGTAGAAAACAACAAAGAACTACGAGCCACAGGGTTTTTCCATAAATGGAGAACTTTTATTGAAGGATTTTTGACACCACAGGAAATAAGAGACATCATGCTTCCCTTTAAAGATGCGATGTGTTACATGCGTAGAGCTTTGGCAGAGGATTTGGGCCCACTCAAGGTGGAGTGATAGGGTGAATAGTAGAATGGTGGAAAATTTTGGGAGGCGACCGAGATCAGCAAAATTACCTTTATGTTGATGTATTCGATGTTCAGATATTGAGACTGTATGTGCAAAGGGGGGTGGGGGGAGGAGGGGGTTTGTTTATTGTTGGGGAATGTTTATATAAAACTGACACTGTTGTTTCATCTGCTACGTTTATGCTACTGTCTATTTCTCTGGTGTCAATAAAAATTGTTTAAAAAAAAAAAAACAGGACAGGAGAAGCTGCTGAGCTAATGTAAACAGTAGAGTAAATACTTTTGTCTGAAAGATCAGATAACACACAAGCTCTCACACTGCTGGCCACTACCTGTGTGATGAAGTCACTCCCTACTAACAGATAGAACATACAGCAGGTCGGAAGGAGTACACAGGTCGGTTACTTGGGGGAACCAGGCAGAGCCCAGAAGGTGATTAAATCATTTGTAGCTCCTTAACAAAAAAAGATGAACAACGCAATAGATTTGGAAAACATCATCATTTAGTGTTCCCTACAGTTTGAAAGCTATTCTTTGTAGTGAGACAACCCATTTAAGGGCCACATGTATGAAACTTTCATTTCAAAATGAGAGTTTTCATACATGTGGCCCTAAGTTGTTCTCTTCTGTCAAGTTTGTAAAAATTCTACTCAGCCATTTCCTAACTATATCTGTTCATGGAATTCCTGGGTGAAAATTAATATTACAGCCACTTCATCTTCCACTGGTGTTGCCAACCAGCTTTCCAAGACACTTAAAGCAATAAATCTGCATTGTTGCTATATGGTAATGTGGAAGTTGTGAACGTACATGGCACAATAAGTCAAATTTGACCATGAAGAATTAAAGGGAATGTGTCATCAAAAAATGGTCTATTGTTTAACTCACGTTTTTATGTTAAACACATTTTTCAGGAATTTTTGGTTATATCTTTTTAAATTTTCCATATCACTTTCAATCATTTTTAATAATTCTTAAGTCCTGTAGTTTTCACTTTGGCCACTAGGCCTAATAATAATCTGACACTTCCTGTTCTGTAGAGAAAAAGTTTCAGTAGTCTACTCATTATCAACACAAGCAGAGTCAAACTGAAAGGAGACACCAATGTTTATGGATAACACAGGATCCACCAGTTACAGTTCACCCTCTCTTCCTCCCTGCACAGTGATTTCTTCCCAAGTCACAGAGCATGCCTAGAAAACTCTCCTATAGAAGTCAATGAGACTGAGTCAGTCTTAAGGCATGTGCATGAAACTGCTGTAAAGTATATCTCTGACTGCTTTTAAAGCAGTACAAGCAAAAATGTCTTCCCCACAATCATATATAGATGGCCGAATTAACAAATCTAAAATCAGAAAATAAAAACGGCTAAGAAAAAAAGAATATGGATCAGGGTCTTGTTTTAATAAGTAAAAAAAAATGCAGACAGATTCCCTTTAAGAACTAGAATTCAGAAAAGTTGTAAAAACACACTTAAATAATTTTATGCAATGGCTACTATGCACCTTCGTAACTAGATTCACTTTGAATTTGGGCAATGGGTTTAATGTATACATTTGGAAATTCTGTAGATTAGATACTATAGATACTATTACAGCGGGCTCTAGATAAGTTGTAGACCTGGTCAGAAAAGTGGCAGATGAGGTGTAACACGGATAAATGCAAGGAAAAATCCATTCCATGATTACTTGTTAAATGGAAAAACTCTGGGTAAAATCATAGAGTGTATTAAAAGGGGCGTAGATGCACATAATGAGTACATCATCCTCTCATTATACAAGTCACTGGTTAGACCACACATGGAATATTGTGTACAGTTTTGGGCACCAGTTCACAGGAAAGACATTGTAGAGTTTGAACAGGTACAAAGGCGGGCAACAAAAATAATAAAAGGACTGGGTGGACTACAATACCCAGAAAGATTAGCAAGGTTAGGGTTATTTAGTTTAGAGAAAAGATGACTTCGGGGGGGACATAATAAATATGTATAAATATATTAAAGGTCAATATAGACAGCTCTCTCAAATTCTATTTATACCGAGGGTTGGATCTAGAACAAAGGGGCTTCCTTTACGTATTGAGGAAAGAAGGTTTCTGCATAAACATAGAAAGGGATTCTTTACTGTAAGAGCAGTGAGACTGTGGAACTCTCTGCCAGAGGAACTTTTCCTGGTGAATTCAATAAAAGAGTTCAAAAAGGGTCTGGATGCATTTTTAGAGTGTAATAATTTAACCAGTAATAGTGACTAGGATTTAGGAGAATTCTAGTAGATACGGAATTCATTCTGATTGCTAGACCAGAGTTGGGAAGAATTTTTTACCTTTCTCTGGGTCAACACTACAGCACAATAGGATGGACTGGATGGAAGTCTGTCTTTTTTTAGCCATATACTTTTATTAGCCAGACATATGCATGTGGCTACACTTTTCAGTACAATTATATGAAAAAAGTGTATTCCATTGTTATGTGGGGATAGACAGGGCCGTATTTCCCACTAGGCACCCGTGGGCACGTGCCTAGGGCGGCGCCTGTTAGGATGCGGCACTGCAGCAGGAGTTAATTTATTTTTTTTATTTCTATATTTTTATATTTTCCTCCGGGCACCTGTTCCCCCCCTCCCCCCTCCGCCTCTCCCCAGTGGTCGGAGCGGTGCGGGGAGGGGGGGGTCGGAGGTTGCGGCCGCTAGTAACTATCATTTTTTTTTTTTTCGGTAGAGCGGCAGCGGACAACGGAGCGCCGGTAGGGACATACTGCTTTTCCCTACCGGCGCTCCGGTGTAAGGACAGACAGCAATCATCAGCTAGCTGGGCTGATGCTGCCTGTCCCTTCAGTGGCGCGGTGCGCTGCTGGGAAAGGAGGGGGGGGCTGTGCTGCCCCTCCTTCTCTCCCTAACAGCGTGCGCCCGCAAGAGGGAGAGAGGAGTAGCGCGCCCATCCCACACCTCTCAGCAGCGCACGGACGGCGCCGAAGAGCAGAAGACCGAGGCCTCCCACTCTTTAGGAAAAGGTAAGTGATTCGGGGACGGGGAAAAGATGGGAGGGGGGGGAGGCAGGTGAAAGTTTGAGGGGGGATGGAGGCGGTGAAAGTGAGTGGGGAGTGGGGCAGGAAACTGAGGGGAGGGAGGAGGGGAAACGTAAGGGGAGTGGGGAAAAGGGAAACTAGTGGGGGGGAGGCAGGTGAAAGTGATGGGCTGGAGGGGGTAAAAGGAGGGAGTGGGGGCAGGAAAACGTAGGGGGGATGGAGGCGGGAAACTGAGTGGGGGTGGAGGGGGTGAATTTGGTGGGGGTGGAGGCAGGGAAACGTGAGTGGGGAGTGGAGGGCATGAAAGTGGTGGGAAGGGAGGAGGTAAAAATGGTGGGAGTGGGGGAGGTAAAGGGGATGGGGTGGAGGCCCGGGTGAAACGTAGGGGGGAGTGGGGGCGGGGTAAAACGTGATGGGGGTGGACGGGGTGAAACGGAGGGGGGAGTGGAGGCAGGTAAAAACTTGAGTGGGCATGGGACAGGTGAATGAGGGGGGTGGAGGCGGTGAAACTGAGTGGGGCTGGAGGCGGGTTTAAAGGGGGGGGCGGAGGCAGGGAAATGGAGGGGGGTGGGGGCGGGAAATGTGGTGGGGGGGAGGCAGGTGAAAAGATGGGGGTGGGCAGGTGTAACATGGTGGGGGGAGGCAGGTGAAACGTGAGGGGGGCGTGGAGGCAGTAATAACGCGAGGGGGGGGCTGGGGGGTAGGGAAACGTGAGGGGGCAGTGGGGGAAAGTGAAATGTAGTGGGGAGCGGGGGGCAGGTGAAACGTGGGGGGTTTGGGCTGGGGCAGGGGAAACGTAAAGTGGGCAGGGGAAGGAAATGTAAGTGGGGAGGGGAGGCAGGGAATGAGTGGGGGCTGGGGGGTGAAACGGAGTGGGGGCTGGGGCGGGCAAACTGAGTGGGGGCTGGGGGCCCCGGGAAAAGGAGGGGGGCACGGGGCAAGTGAAACGCAGGGGGGATGGAGGGGGTGAAAGTCGTGGGGGGGGAGCGGTGAACGCGGGGGGAGTGGGGCAGGAAAAAAGTGAGTGGGGATGGAGGAAGGGGAAAACGTCTGGGGGGCTGGAGCAGTGAAACGTGAGGGGGGAGCTGGGGGGCAGGGAAACGGAGTGGGGCGGAGGCGGGTGAAACAGGGGGGGGTGGGGAGGTGAAACGTGAGTGAGAGGTGTGGGAAGGGGGGGAGAATGGGGGAAGGGGGAAAGTATGGGGCCAGAAATGGAGCTGTGGTTTTACGCAAATAAAGGAGGTACAGAAATAGGGGCTATCAGTAATGGGAGGTATAGACTATTGGGCTGTCTATCTGTGTGGTTGTATAGTGTCTATAAATTTAGGCTCTCATGTGATGTTTTATGGGATCTTAGGCGGTGTTAGGGGGGCACCTTTAAAGGCCAGGGGTCAAAGCAAACAGTCTAAGGCTGCTCTCTCCCAAAACCTTTTTTGATGCATTTGTTAATGGTTTTTTGGGGAAGGTCCCAAAAAACAATTTGCTGTACATTGTGCACAAAAATGCGGAAAAATAACATTTTTGCAAGAGAAATTACGAAAATTAAATCCCCGGGCCCTTTTCTCCAAAAAACACATTAAAAACCCTCAAAAAAGGGGCCCGTGGAGAGCAGCCCGGGGTGTATACCACCTGGCCATTCACCCATTAATCATTAGACCTTCCATCAAAAATGAACCTGCCACTGTAAGGCAGGGCCCCCGTGTCTCCCCGCCTCCCCCTTCTCCCTACCACCGCCTTCATTTGTTAGAACCTTTTGGGGAAAAAGGAAGTCTGTTTGTTGCTTGGGTGAGAATGTTCGTCATAGTTTATAATCATATACAGACGACCAAAAGAAAAATCTACAATCAGAAAATAAAAATGTTGAAGAAGAAAAGAATATGTAAAAGGGTCTGGATTGATAAAAAATTTAAAATGTTGGGGCATATTCCCCTTTTTGTTTCGGTGGTTTTTTTGGTTGAATCT
Source organism: Phyllomedusa bahiana (assembly GCA_025379985.1). Lineage (NCBI taxonomy): Eukaryota > Metazoa > Chordata > Amphibia > Anura > Hylidae > Phyllomedusa > Phyllomedusa bahiana. Next base: position 32,554 of record JAODAL010042860.1, read on the forward strand.
AATGGTTTAGGTGCAGGCACAGGTGGCGGCATCTCCCCTCTATCTTTTTGAATAGGTTCTCCCACTGGAAAAAGGTGACGGAAAACCCCTTTAATTACTTTCTTCTTGAGCCCTTACATGGTCATATGGGCGTGGCTTTTGTAAAGGGGGTGGCATAATTAAATTAAATTGGTTAATGGGGATACAGGGTTTTGCTAGGGCAAACATGACCTATAAATACAGCCCTGTGGATAATAATATTTCAAATACAGTGTGAACCGAGTCTAACAAAAAAGCTGCTATGTGTTGTGCAACCAATAGTGTACGAACTGCTTGCCAGCCCTGCAGCCTTTTTTGGTTCATTTTCAACCTCTCTGACAAGGGGACGACACTCTCTCCATCTGGTGAACAAAAGATTCAATATCCAGAGAAGAAAAAACCTTTTCACCATAAACTGTGAAATTTTGCAATACCGCCCGGATGCCGGTCACACAGGAACAGTTAAAAATTTTCAAAACTTAAAACCATTTCTACTAAAACAATATTAATATTATGTAGTCGTAAAAATTCAGATCCATCTGATGGCAACTTTGGGCTCAGGCATAAAATATTCCATTAGGGCAGATTGGTTCTTGCTTTATGGGTGACAAAGTTGTCATCAGTGGGGGAAACAAAGCTTAAAACTTTCCTTCACCCCTCACTTTATCAACATTTCTCCCTACATTGCTAGACAAGGAAAAGCATAATTACTTTATACTATGTTACATAAAGAAGTGATGTGTTATCCAAAAGCTTTATTGCATCAAAGTCTGTGAGGAGTAATCCTAGTGTAGTTTAGTACTTGCTGTTGTTTTTCTTAGCATTGTTGCATAGAAAGATTCTGATTTTAGCTTACAGATGTAGCAAAGTTTAACTTGACAGTGTTGTCACAGTTTTCCATCTTATCTGTTCCTAGATCACAAAAAGCCCTTGAAATCCATTAAAGAAGTTAAGGTTATGTTTGCCGCATGATATCATGGTGTGTTATTTGTCAAGTTTATCTTTGCTACATCTGTGTGTTTTAGCACTAAAATGTTTCTAGCATACATCACATTTAACAAGCCAAAGGTAAAGCTTCATTGATAGTTTGGTTTACTTATACATCAATGTCTTTATATACTTTTATTATCACAATTGCTTACCTCATGAGCAGAAATAAAGAAGAAGAGAGAAATAAGGATGGAACTGTAATAGCAGTTTGGGGCCCAGAAGCTAAAGGTGCTTGCTTGGGTACCAAAACTGGTCTTCATTTACTCTTATGGTTGTAAAAGAAAATTGTCTTAAAATGGGCCAGACTTTAATTAAAACTATTTTGGAAAAAAAATGGGTCAAACAGTGGCATAGTTTTGGCTTTGCATGTCGCAGACACATAAATCATGGGCATTAGACACTGTGTGCGCACTCCCTGACAGGTGCTGTAACATAAGGCCTCGTTCACACGGCTTATTTTGCCACGGATTGGCGCCGTACTGCGCGCCGGATTTGAGCTGCAGTACGGCGCTAATCCGTCGGAGTAATTACGGTAATCCACTGCTCTCATAGAGAACAGTGGATTCCGTCGCTCCTCCCGCTCGGCAATCCGCCGCGGGGGGAGAAAAATGGAGGGCATCACATTATTTTTCGGCGCGGACGCGCCGTAGAAAAATGCATTGTCTATGGGGCCGGGGGGAGCGGGGCCCCCCGCGGCTCCGGCCCCCCCCCTGTCCCGCCCCTTATTCACGGCGGATTTGTGAGCGCACAAATCCGTCGGGAATAAGCCGTGTGAACACGGCCTAAGGGAAAGTTATCCTGACTTAAAAGTGGGTTGGGACAGTAAACCCGCAGCAAAATCGAC
>JAODAL010042861.1:0-34401 GCA_025379985.1 Phyllomedusa bahiana
GTCTTTTCAGTCTGCCGGGTGCACAAAGGGTCTTTGACTGACTCTCACAGAACCCGGCCAAAAGGTACGTTTGAGCCATATAGGGCCCCCCCCCCCCCTGAAGGCCAGAGGAAAGCGATTCCGAGGAATTAAAAAAGATGTGGAGCTTGGGGTATAGAAAAATTTCAAAGGGATGGCGACCCCCATAGTGCTTTCCCAAAAACCCAGGCAGCTTATTTTTTTAACGATTTTCGTAAATTAAAAAAAAATCTAAAATTTTATGATACCAAGCCCCGGGGTTGATAATCCGTTGAGAGGCTGGGACCCAAAAAGACACAGTACGTTAACCGCCCAAAGGGGATTGGCGGGTCCCCCTCACAAAGAGGCGAGGGAAAAAGGGCCCTTTTCCACCCCAGATGGCTACTTTTCACTACGGGGCCCTTTCCCCTTTTGGCTAAGGGGGCCGGCCACATTCCAGAGGATGATGGCTCATCCTACAGCCCCAAGAAAATGAGCAGCATATTTGGATGACATGGTGGTCTTAGCAGGGATTGGGAGCCCACTTCCCAGATCAAGTGTCTTAGACCCCATAAAAGGGCAGCGGTCTGACCGCCAACCCTAAAAAGTGGCCATGGGGCTAGAGGGGGGCCGTATTGGGTTAGGAATTGGGGGGGGTCATCAAGCCCAAAGGAAAAAATGGGGGGCAATTAAAAATTTGGGCCTCAACGATCTAAAAAAAGCAGGGGGGGCCTTTGGGTACACGGGGACATAGGAGGTTCACCCCCAAAATTTTTTGCCCCCTAGCAGCCCCCCTTACGAACCTCACAAAAAGGACAAAGTCCACCTTGGTCAAGTGGAACCAGGAGGCTGAACAAGCCTTCCAAAGTCTAAAGGAGGTACTCTGCAAGAGACCCGTGCCCATGGCCCCGAACTTTCAGAAAGAATTCATTGTTCAGGCAGACGCTTCTAAGGTAGGCTTAGGGGCTGTCCTATCACAGCTGGTTGAGGGAGAAGAACACCCGGTAGTGTACCTCAGCAGGAAGCTGTCAGCGGCGGAGAAAAACTACGCCATAGTGGAGAGAGAATGCCTGGCCATTAAGTGGGCTATCGAGTCGTTGCGTTACTACCTGATACGTAGACCCTTTAGAGTCATCCCAGACCATTCTCCTTTAAAGTGGATGGCACAAAACAAAGGGAAGAACGCAAGGGTGACCCGGTGGTTCCTGGCTCTACAGGACTTTAAGTTCTCTGTAGAACATCGCCGTGGATCACAACAGGCCAACGCCGATGCGTTGTCACGGGTGCACAATTTTATGGCACAAAGTGCTCCGCCCCACAGGTATGAGCAGAGGAGGGGATATGTAAGGCCGCAGCTGGGAAGGTCTGCAATGGAGTGTATATCCCAGCCAGGTTCTGGGCGTATGCCTGGAGAGAGCAAGATACATGCCACCAAGGTAAGGAGCCTTGGTGGAGTGAAAGGCCATTGTTAAATACACTCACCGGCCACTTTATTAGGTACCCCTGTCCAACTGCTCGTTAACACTTAATTTCTAATCAGCCAATCACATGGCGGCAACTCAGTGCATTTAGGCATGTAGACATGGTCAAGACAATCTCCTGCAGTTCAAACCGAGCATCAGTAGGGGGAAGAACGGTGATTTGAGTGCCTTGTAACGTGGCATGGTTGTTGGTGCCAGAAGGGCTGGTCTGAGTATTTCAGAAACTGCTGATCTCCTGGGATTTTCACGCACAACCATCTCTAGGGTTTACAGAGAATGGTCCGAAAAAGAAAAAACATCCAGTGAGCGGCAGTCCTGTGGGCGGAAATGCCTTTTTGATGCCAGAGGTCAAAGGAGAATGGGCAGACTGGTTCGAGCTGATAGAAAGGCAACAGTGACTCAACTAGCCACCCGTTACAACCAAGGTAGGCAGAAGAGCATCTCTGAACGCACAGTACGGCGAACTTTGAGGCAGATGGGCTACAGCAGCAGAAGACCACACCGGGTGCCACTCCTTTCAGCTAAGAACAGGAAACTGAGGCTCCAATTTGCCCAAGCTCATCGAAAATTAGACAGTAGAAGATTGGAAAAACGTTGCCTGGTCTGATGAGTCTCGATTTCTGCTGCGACATTCGGATGGTAGGGTCAGAATTTGGCGTCAACAACATGAAAGCATTGGATCCATCCTGCCTTGTATCAACGGTTCAGGCTGGTGGTGGTGGTGTCATGGTGTGGGGAATATTTTCTTGGCACTCTTTGGGCCCCTTGGTACCAATTGAGCATCGTTGCAACACCTTGTGGAATCTGTGCCACGAAGAATTGAGGCAGTTCTGAAGGCAAAAGGGGGTCCAACCTGTTACTAGCATGGTGTACCTAATAAAGTGGCCGGTGAGTGTAGGTGTCGGCAGTACAGACTGATGACATACATTTAAGTTGTCTGTTAGTATGGCTACCAGCCAGTCCCGGGTCGGCCTTTCATTGGGAGTAAGCATAGAGCAGGGTAGGTGCTTACACCCATGGGTCCACTCCGGGATTTCCCGGCTGTATATAAGGTCAGCAGGTAAGCTGACTGGGCGGTGGCTATATCTCCAGTCTACCTTCTGGGCTGGAGACAGTCACACTGCTGGAAGCCAGTGTCTGATACACCGTCACCCCAAGGTGCTAGTGAGGGAACTACACCTATGTATAGTAAGCGCTCTGACGAGCAGGAGTTTTGTTTATGTTTATATGTTTGCTGTGCATGTATTGCCATCCGTTTTTGTTCTGCTGGTGCAATAAACACACGGAAGCAAGAAACCGTTTGTACCCGATATCTGCCTCTGTCTCATGCCAGAAGGACCTGTGATGTGATCCCAGAGCTGTGCAAGCTCACAAATATATATATATATATATATATATATATATATATATACACACACACATATATATATATATATACACACACGTGGATTACCATTAATTATAGTCTCAGTGAATTACTGACATGATGACCATATGAATTTGGATGCACCGCAACACATACTGTATCCTTTGAGAATCTCTGAGATCAGCTCTATATGATAAATAATTGATAACAAATGAAGTGGTAACATGGCAAATTAAGTAGTGTGGATAATTAAAATGTGATTTATTAAACTATTTTTGGCCTCACATCATGGTTTAATCCCTTACCAACATATAACATCATACCCGAAGGATGCCAGCTGTTACAGTCAACCATGTTCACTAGCAGCCGTAATAAACCATAACTGTGATACCAGACGTTTAACCTCTTAGATACATTGGTTTCGTTAACCCTGGCATCTAAGGTATTAAAAGACGGTGCAGTAAACTCCCCCAAAAAATGGTACAATTGTGCACCATGATGCACTGTACAACTTGTTCTGGAGAAAACAATCCATCATACAGCTATGCAAACAGAAAAATGACTCTTAAAAGGTAGGAGAAAACTCCCCACAAAAAATGTGATTTTAACAAAAGTCCATGTCGTGGGAGCAGGTTAAACTCCTGTAAGTGCTTTATCCTCTGCTCAATACAAGTACAGAGTATAACACTATAGTTAGAACATACTTTCCAACTTTTTTGTCTTCCGATCCTAGGAGAGTTAAGTGGGTATTCTCACCACATTGATTAGCTTTATAAAAAAAAAAAGGCAAAAGTAAATGAAGACCATTATCAAATGCACTGCTGTTTTGTTTTCTTTCAAAGCTAGAGCAGTTATCTCCTGCTTGTTTACAGAAGATTTCCTAGGATACTGACTAGTGACTGGTTACTGCTCTAGCAGCCCTGGCCAGAAAGATGACATCACTTCCTGCTGAGTCTTAACAGCAGCACGGGAGTCTAGATTTCTTACTAACTAGATCACTGTAAAATGAAACAAGGAGCAGAGAGAAGCGCACCTCGTGCACATAAACTTTTGTATGAAGTTTAAAAATTCTGGTGTATTAGTCTCTCACCTGGACGAGTTGTGTGAGGTAAATGGCACAACTCATATAAGCGCTTGTAGAAAATTGACGATCCCCAAGGATCAAAGCCGAGCAGCCAAACTCCAAGTCAGGTCGGTAAGCCCTCCACAGATTCTCGGTGGTCTCCGGCAGCAATAGATAATCACTGTGTTTTCACTAAGAAACTTTAAACCTTTAAGACTATGTAGCCTTGTATCCCAATGTTAAAACTCCTCAGTCACTGATAACTGGCTCTGCTAGGAATAACAGAGCTGAAATGTCAGTCACTGCTGTAGAACCATCCACAGACAGAAAAATAAATGCTAATTTCTTTAGCTTTTGGGGATGGGAGGGATTTACCCCTTTTGCATCCTAATTTGATGGCATCTCCCAGGAAAAAAAAAAAGGTTTGGCAAGTATGAGTTGAATTTATAAACCCACAATATGAAATACTTTTTTAGGTTTTCTTATTCAAAAAGGAAATTTTATTGGCAAGTTCAAAAATCATTACAAAAGATAAAAATAAAATACTAAGCATGTTCAAACATTTCATGTCTGCTAAAATAGACAAAGTTCCATTTAACAACTTTTAAGAAATGTATAGCGTCATAATAAATTGGTGTAATGCTCCTTAAATAAAGCAAATTCTAAAACATGAATACCGTATTAATATTATTGCTGAGTTAACATAGTTTGGTATCTCAGTAGGAGTTAAAATTAAGAATTTCAGGAGCAAGATAGTTAAAGAGATTACAAAAAACCAAGGGCCTCGTGTATGAAAACTGTCTAGGTCTAAAATTCACTTTGTTGTCCATAGCAACCAATCAGGGCGCCCCTTTCATTTCATATAGTGCTCTGGAAAAATGAAAGGGGGGGCTCTGATTGGTTGCTATGGGCAACAAAGTGAGTTTTAGACCTAGACTGTTTTCATACATGTGGCCCTAAATATTGCATCTGTACATGACTCACAAAAGTTTCCCAGGTTCATCAAAGTTTTCTAGTGGCCGGGCAGAGAGTGTCCCAATAGTTCAGATAGAATATGTTATGTAAAGTTGAAATATTCAGGAGAAGAAGTGAAAAGTATCCACTCCTTCCATACCTTATTATGTTTGTCAAGCAGATGGTTGCTGTCTGCTCGAAGTTCTTCCATTCTTTGTAGATGAAAGATCTCCTTGAAACAAGATGTGATCGGAGGGACTAAAGAAGAGCCCCAACCCTTTGGAAATTTAAAATTTTCACACCAAAGGGGAAGATCAAGAAGCTTCCCTTTAGAGCATAAATGCTAGTGGGTTCATAAACAGAAGGAGCACTGAGGGGTCTTTTTGTAGAGCTATTACCGTGATCAATCTTATGATTTCGATCACCTTGGTCCAAAAAGATTGGACCTCTGTGCACTCCCAATAGATACTGTATGAATAATAGACCCCTGGATTTTTCTGCATCTCCAAGAACAAGGTGGGACCAATGGGACAGTTTGTTTAAGAGAGTTGGAACTCTATACTGTCTGGACAATACTTTTAAATTTGATTCTTGAATGCGGCAGGAGATTGACGCTTTATTGCAAAATGAAATTTTTCCCCCCAAAACCTTTCTGTAAAGGGGCATTTGAGCTCTTTTTCCCAACTGCTTTGATAAGTGGGTTTAGAAGGCATTATATTGTTAATTATGATGGCGGTTTCTCAGGAGCACACAAGGATTCAAATTCTGTCAAATCTCTTTGTAGGTCTAATTTATGTTTATTGACAATACAGAAGTATCTGATTTGCATGTTTTGTAACCATGTGTTGGGTGATCTCTTCTGATGTATCAATTTTTCATATGTTTTAAAGAAGGAGGCATCAAGAAAGTCGTGTATTGTGAGAGTTCAAGTATTAGATTCTTTTTAAAAATTATCAGGCAGGGATTATTGACGATGGGTTTCCTTTTTTGGGACAAGGCCATGGGAGGAACTTTTTATTTTGTCCCATACCCCTAAGAGTATTAACTCTAGGGGGAGTTTTTAATTTGAAGTTCTAGTCCTGCTTTTACTAGTACGCATTATCCATAGCAAAGCTGATAAAGGGGAATCGTTTATCAACTCTTCCTTCTGTACCCAGCGTATTGTTGCCGTATGTTGAAACCAATCTAATACTCTGGTGGTGACTGCCGCTATATAATAAGACCCAACACGGGTAGTCCCAAACCCTTTTCCCTTTTTTATTTTTAAACCCAAATGTTTTCAGTGACTTTTTTATGTTTTCAAACTAGAACCTCAACCTTAATGGGATTGTCCATTTTTTTTTGTTTTGTTTTGTTTTTTTTATAATTTTATACTACCAGCCGCCTTTTAAAAGAATAAAACCTAACAGTGGCCTCTCCCCTTACCTCAGATCCAGCACTGCCCCATCCTCACTCTCCAGTACTCTTTTGTTTACTTCTTGCTTCTTCCAGTCTTCTTCCAGTCGGGGATGCCACCACCGCAGTGGTTGTGTGCTACTGCCTGACTTCATAGTTTGGATAGCTTACATCCAAACCTTGACATCAAGCCATGGCATATGACCACAGCAGCCAATTAGGGGCCACAGCAATGAGGACTCTGTTCGGTAGAAGAGTTTGTTCTTATTGTAAAAGTGCAGTAGTAGCATAAAATTATTTTTTTAACTCCTTACCGACACTTGACATAAATTACATCATAATGTCAGTGTAGCAGGCCAAATTAACCCCTTCCCAGATTAAGCCCGATATAGCTTGGCTCAAGCTAGAGTATACCCCTGGGATTAATTGTTCTAGGCCAAACTATTCCCTCCCAGGCTAGAATATACCTATCTAACGTGGAACTTGGTTATAGTCTGACCAGGGCTATAGTACACCCGAACACAGTCTGGCCCAGGCCACAGTATACCCTCTATAAACTCTATATCTGGTTGTGTAGGCCACACTATATCCCTCCAAGCTATAAGTTTTTTTTAAATTTGGTTTTGACCCGGAATTTTTAAAAGTGGAATTTTTTTTTCATACCAAAAACCCCGCGCTTCTCTTTTTTAAAAATTAACATTGTTTCCCTTGAACTGACAGAAAGGGCGCTTCCCATTTTTTTTTCCCGGGGGGGGACTTATGGAACCGGGGGTTTTTTTGGGTTTTCCCCCAAATTTTCCGGGCCCCCCCGGAAACCTTCTAAATTTTTGGATTCCAAAGGCCCCCTTTTTGTAAAGGGGGAGGGGGGTTCCCCCCCAAAAAAATATTTGGGGGCCCCCGTTTTACATAAAAAAATTTTCCCCCTTGGCTAACCGCCCTTTTTCCCCAAAACGGTTTTTAAAACCGAGCTTATTTTTTAAAACAAAGAAACTTGTTTTCACCAAAAATTGGCCAAAAGGTAGTGCCCTCCAAATCCCCCCACCCCTTAACCCCCCCCCCCTAAACTCCCCCCCCACCCGCAACCCCTTCCCCCCCAACCCCCAAACGTCCCCCCACCCCCCTTAAACGTTTTCCCCCCTTTTAAATTTTTTCCCCCCCCCCCGCAACCCCCCCTCCACCCGAAAAAACCCCTTTCCCCCCTAAAAATCCCCCCCACCCGCAAAAGTCCCCTCCCCCCCCAAAAAAACCCCTCCACCCCCTCAATCCCCCCCCCCTTTTCCCCCCCACCCTTTTTTTACCCCCCCCAAATTATCCCCCTCCCCCTTTAAAATTTTCCCCCCCCCCCTTTTTTCCCCCCCCCATCAATACCCCTCCACCCCCCTTTAAAAACCCCCACCCGATAAATATTCCAAGAAAAATACCCCCCCCCGCTAAAACCCCCTTTAAGCTTTAAAAACCCCCCCCCAATCATTTAAACCCTCCTTTTTTTCCCCCCCCCCCCACTAAAATTCCCCCCCCCCCAAAACTTCCCCCCCTTTTTCCCGGACCCCCCCCACCCTTTTTTAACCGCGGATAAAATCAACCCTTTTGGGTGGGTTCCCTCCATTCTCACCTTTAACCAACCCCCCTTTAATTTTAAAAAAAACCAGTTCAGCCCCCAAAATTTTTTTAATCCCTAAAAAACTCAACCGAAGGGCCATCGGGGCCCTTTGAGGGGCTTTTCCCCCTTTTTCCCCCTTAAAAACCGAGTTGCCCGCCAAAACTACCCCCAAAATTTTTCACCAATATTTGAACCCCAATTTTTTCCCCTTTAATTTTTACCTAAAAACTTTCCCGGGGGAGAGCGGGAAAGCCAAACTTGAGGGGAAACTAGGGGGGGGGTTTAACCGGAACTAAAGGCCCAAATTTTTGGATCCCCCGGATAAATTGTTTCCGCCCCTTTTTTGGGTTCCCCAGCCTTTTGGGATAAAGGTAACATGAAAAAAGTAATTAGCAATTTATGGTACGTTAAGGGGGGGAACCCCGTTGAGGGGTTTTTTTGGGACCCAATTAGTTTGGCTGAGGTAGGTGGTTTTCCCCCCCGGAAGGGGTTTTTTGCCCCTTTAAAAGGCTCAAGCATTAGGGAACCCCCTTTTGGGAAAAGGGTTGGGGGCCCCCTTTTTTTTAAAAAAGAGGCCCTTTTGACTTCAAGGGGTTTTGGGGAAAAATTCATAAAGGGGGCCCCCCCGGTTTTAAAAAAAGGGTTTCCAGGAGAAAAAGGATTAGGGGCCCCCATAGTGGCAGGGAAGGAGGGCCCCCCCTTTTTTGGGGAGACCCCCCTTGATTTAGGAAACCGGGGGCCCCCCATTTAGGGCCCCCCTAAAAGGGAGCCCCCCCTTTTTAGAGGGGCCCCTTAAAACCAGGGCCCCCCAAAAAAGGCCCAAATCCCCCTTTAAGGGTTTTTTCCCGGGCCCCCTTAAACTGGGCCCCCTTTTTAGAGGGCCCCCATTTTGCCGCCCCCCCGGGGGCCCCAAAACCCCCCCCCTTTAAAAAAGGAGGGCCCCCCATTGCGGGCCCCCCAAAAGCCCGGAACCACCCTTTATACCAAAGAAACCCCCCCTTTTTTTCCATCCTTTTAAAGGGGCCCCCCCTGGGGGAGCCAAAAAACCCCCCAAAAGGGCCCCCCCCTCCCCCCCAAAAGCGGGGCCCCCCCAAATTTTCACCCCCGGCCCCTTTTACAGGGTCCCCCCCAAAAAATCCCCCCCCCCTTTAAAGGGCCCCCCCTTTTGCCAAAACCCTCCCTTTTTCCCCCCCCGGGCCCCCCCCCCAAAATTTTCCCCCTTTTACCCCCCCCTTTTTGGGGAGTTTTAGGGCCCCCCTTGGTAGTCAGGCCCCCTTTAAAAAAACCCCTTTTAAGGGGCCCCTATTTGGAGCGGGCCCCATTTTTAAAACCCCCCCCCAACCCCCTTTCCCCCTGGGCCCCCCCAAAAAGGCCCCCTTTTTTTGGGGGGCCCCCCCTTTTTCCCCCCCCTCAAAACCAGGGCCCCCCCATACCCCCCCCTTTTTATTGGGACCCCCTCTTAACCGGGCCCCCCCCCAGCCCGGGTTTTTGACCAGGGGCCCCCTTTTTTAGGGGGTTTTGGGGGTTAAAAAAAAACCAAACCGCATTATTCCCCGCTCCGGCCCCCAAGGCCCGATGAACCCGCAATGGGCCGGGGAAAGACCCCCCCTTTGTGCATTGCGGGGAAAAATTTTAAACCTCCCTTCCCGTGCCAGGGGGGAAAGGGGGGGCCTGTGGGTCTCCCACCCCCCCCGGGGGGGCATTAGTCCCCGGTACCGGGGCCCCGTTCGGGGGGGTGGGAGAGGCCCCCCGGCCGGAGGGGCCCGGGGCCCGGGGGGGACTTTGTGGGCCCCGGGCTCCCCCCGGGGTTCCCCGGTTCCCCGGGGAAAACCCTTTTATGTTTAATTTTAAAATTTAAATTTTTTTAAAGCCCCCCAAAACAAACTTTTTTTTTTTAAATTTTTAATCAAAAAAAATTAAACCCTTTTGGAATTTAATTCCCAAAAAAAAATCCCCGTATTTTACCCTCCGAAAAAGTTAAAAAAGTCTTATTCCAAAAAAACTAACCACTAACTAGTTTCCCTGGGGGAAAAAAAAAAAGGACTGCCAATAGGGGAAGGGCCCCAAAGAAAAACCTTTCTGGGGGCCATTTTTGGGGGAAAAGTTTAAAAAAAAGACCAAAAAATTTGCCAAAAAAAGGTTCCCCCCCGATCCCCGGCCTTGGAAATGCCACCTTTCGTGGGTCCCAAAGACCGGCCCCAAAAATCGTCCCTTCCCAATTTCCCGTTTTGTTCCCCCCTTTTTAAACCCGGGGGGGAAAAGTGGAATTTTAAAAAGGGGGGGTTTTGGGGGGTTTTTAACCCCCCCCCCCTTTCCGCCCCTCCCGAAAACTACTCACGAATCTCCTCCCCCCAAAAGGGTTTTTTTTTCCCTTAAAATTTCCCCCAAACCCCCCCCTTCTCCGCCTTTCCCCACCCAAAGCACTGCCCCAAACTCAATTTCCCTCTCCCTTAAAAAAACCCTAAACCTTTTTGGGTTCCTAAATTTTTGGAGTTTTCCCCCCCAAAAAGTTTCCCCCCCCCCCCTTCTCCCTCCCCCTTTTTAGATTTTAAGCCCCAGGCCGGGCCCTTTTTCCCCCCTACCATTTACCAAAAAAATTTTTTTTGCTCCTTTTCTTTTTTTACCCCCCCCCCAAAAAAACCGGGCCCTGGAAAATTGGACTTTTAAAAAAATTTTTAAAAAAAACCTTTTACCCCGGGGGGGAAAGATTCCCAAATTTAAACTTAAAAAAAAAATCTATAGGCAAAAATGCTCGTCCATGCCCTTGTCATCTCCCGCCTTGACTACTGCAACATCCTTCTCTGTGGCCTCCCATCTAGCACTCTTGCTCCCCTTCAAACCATTCTCAACTCTGCTGCCCGTCTTATCCACCTCTCTCCTCGCTACTCCTCTGCCTCTCCCCTCTGTCAATCCCTTCACTGGCTACCAATAGCTCAGCGAATTCATTTCAAGTTGCTAACCATGACCTACAAGGCTCTCCATAACCTCTCCCCTCCATACATCTCTGCCCAAATCTCCAGATATCTCCCCTCACGCAATCTCCGCTCCTCACAGGACCTTCTTCTCTGTTCTCCTCTTATCAGCTCCTCACATAACCGTCTCCAAGACTTCTCTCGCGCTTCCCCCACACTCTGGAATGCACTGCCCCAACACATCAGACTCTCTGCCACTCTCACCAGCTTCAAAAGCAACCTGAAAACCCATTTCTTCAGGATTGCCTATAACCTACAATAACCCTGCTGCCACTGTACTACCCCACAAACATGTCTGCCCCTCTCCTCCTGTCTCTTCCCTCCTCCTTGTAGATTGTAAGCCTTCGCGGGCAGGGTCCTCTCTCCCTCTGTACCAGTTATACATCATTCATTGTCATTATTGTACTCACTTGACATATCATGTATGTGACCCCCCTCAAATGTACAGCGCCATGGAATCAATGGCGCTTTAAAATAAATGTTAATAATAATAATAATAATAATGACCATTATTACTGGAAGGGAATGAAGAACGAGGTTCACCAACATGTTAAAGCCTGTCAAAAACGTTTTTTCATAAAATCCAAAATTAGCAAGGAAGCTCCACCACTCAACAGTATACCAGTGCCTGCAAAAGTACGAAGCTTAGTCTGGATTGATATGATCGTCCCTCTTCAGGAAACATCAAATGGTAACAAATCCATAGTTGCTGCCACTGATCATTTCTCCAAGTTGACCAAAACAACAGCTGTTTCAAATAAGAGTGCTAAGTCAGTAGCAATTTTTTTGCACACCGTTATTTGCCCCCTTGGCTGTATGGACACCCCGATTAACCACCAGGGATGCTGAACTCAATCATTGAAATCCTGATGGAGTATTTTCAAACAGATTGCTGCATTTCATCTGTCTACCACCCACAAACAAATGGTCAGCGGGAATGTGATAATCGATCACTCAAGTAAGCTTGTCAATGACCAAGGACACAACTGGGATCAGTTAATTCCTGGTGTTCTGTTTGCCTATCACACTTCTGTGAATGCCTTGACCAAGTGCACTCCATTTGAGGTCATGTATGGACAGAAGACCAAGCTTCCTATGGACCTCAATCCCTCAGAAAATTACACTGTGGATACAACAGCATTTCAGATGATGCCAACCCTGATGTGCTAAATTCACTGACAATCGTTCTTAAAAGCTCCACTCAACCATTAGTACCAACATCCATTCTGCCCAGGAACACCAGAAGCATGCCTTTGATTGCCGATACAACAGCAACAAAGAAATCCCTGCTGTTACCATCAAGAATCAGTGCTTATATTCATCAAATGGGTTAAAAGATGGAACCATGCTGGATTGGACCCTACTTGGTTGAGGAAACCTTGACTAAGGGACGATTAAAACTTAAGAACAATAAGACTGGCAAGATACTGAGCAACACCTACCATGCCAGCAAACTAAAGATTTACCAAGATGAAGAGACTTCTCCATCACCCCAATGCCATGATGACTCTCCTAGTGATTCTGCCACACAGAAACACAAGACTTTCAACCCCCTACTAAGTTCAGGAAGGAAGAATCTAAGCACCACTCTTGGCCTTATGTTTGGTAGGGTTGTACACTATGGATGCACAAGGGACCTGAGATAACTAAGGCATACATATAAAACTAAAGGTGATGGGAACTGTTGCTTCTGGGCCATCAGCTACACCCTGACAGTAACAGAGGACAACCAATCCCTTCTCATAGACAAAGTCATCCATCACATAAAAACTGACTTGACAAAAAAACTACAGGATTATTATAATTAAAATGGGAATGAATATGTGAACATCTCTGGAAAGTCTTGTGATGGATTCTGGGCAACTGATGATTCATGGCCACAGTGTATCTGTTAAGTTGTGACATCATCATCATCTACACAAACGTCAGTGGATCCATGGATTGGTTGACATATCATGCAAGCTTCAATCTGCAGTAAACAACAGAACATGCACTTTATCTTGAAAATAAGCATGATCATTTCAATGTTGTTATCAGTGTTTATCTTTATATGTTTATATAGTAGCAAGGACTTGCTAGTCTAAAAGTCACAATACTCGGGACAACTATTCAGAGATTTGTATTCCCGGATAGTTGTCCCTTGCATTGAGTGATAAGTGACTTATCACAAACAAGAAATTGCTGAGAAAAACAAAATTACATACTCACCGGCCAGAACGTCCTAGCCTTCCTCCATCCCTCCTCCATGCTGCCATTTCTTGCTTCTCAGGTTGCAGCTTTTGAACTTCATGCTCTCTTCCAGTCACCTGATCACAGTATGACATGTCATACTGTGATCAGGTGACCCATAAACATTCGGGTGAAAACCGTCTCACGTAAAGCCACCTTTATACGTTAAAGTTTCAAGACGTTATGAGTTTTATTATCTTATGAACAGTCAAGTTTTTCTGGTTGAAGTAATAAAAGTCTATGGGTGACATGTATGTACAGGGCTGCGCCAAAAGTCTGGCATCTTTTCAGCCCGAAAACTGTCGCAGCCCTGTTCGCTATATTTTTAATGAGATGCACTCCAATATTAGGCACATTACAAAGCGTCCATGGCACTTTGTAATGCTCCTGAGGTCGGGGGGGCCTGCTGGAGGAGTGTCGCACTATAACATTATGAAGCTACACATTTATAGCTTTGGTACGGCAAATCCGGGCGCATTACTGCTGGAACTTTATAAGTAGTTTACCTGAACCAGAATTGTCGCGCAGTAGCTAGAAAGCACAAAATCTGTGATCCACAGTAGAACAGGTTCATAGATTCAGGCGCATTCTATGCTACTAATGCATGCAAAAAAAGGTGCTTGAGCGCCAAAATACATACATGTTGCCCAATGTGTTTACAGTTTCTTGTGTCGATCGCTCAGTGCTACTGATAGGGGTATAATATGGCCTGAAGGGTATGAATTGGCCTCGGTTCATTTATACTCCAGGGTACAAATTGGCTTAGGCCAAAATATACCCGAGGTATAATCTGGCCTAGGCCACTTTAACCCCAGGTAAAGTCTGGCCTGTTACACCAGTAAGGATGGATGGAGCGAGTTCACTCACTGAGCCACTCCATAACCGGCAGGTGTTGGCTGTTACTTACAGCTTACACCCACTGGTAATCAGCAGTAATCGACCATTTTGAGCATAAGTGTAAAAACAAAACAAAAAAGTTTTGAAAATAAAAAATATTAAAAGTTCAAAGCGCCCCCCTTTTTGCCATTTTACAAATGAAAAAAGTTACGCATAGCTGGTATATCCGTGTCTATAAGGCTATGTTCACACGGCTTATTGCCGGCTTAATTGCGGGGACGGATTTCGCCCGCAATTACGCCGGCTGCCGGGTAGCGGGGGCGGGGCGGCCCCACAGACAAACATTATCCACGGCGCGTAATCCGCCAGGATAATGTGCATGTCACTTTCCCCCACTCGCCGTATTTCGCGGGCGGGGAGCCTGGGACGGATTTAAGCCATATTTCGCGCAGCACAGCGCGGAATACAGGACCAAATCCGTCCCAAAATAAGCCGTGTGAGCATGGCCTAAAAGTTCAATATATCAAAGTACAAAATAATTTTATTGCTAACACCATAGAAGAAAAAAACTCAAAACCAAAATTGTGTTTGTCTTTTTGTTCAGTTCATGTCACCAGCAAACTGGGAACAAGTCCTCCCCTAGGTCCAAAGGTGGAAAAACAAAATGTTTGCAGAAAATGGCACAAAGTAAAAAAAATAGAGATTTTTTTTTGTAAAGTACTAGAACAAAATGAAAACACAATACATTGGTATCACTGGAATCGTACCAACCTGGAGAATACAAATAACATGTCATTCACACTGAATAGTGTAGTTAAGTTTTTGTGCACATTCCAACCCACATAGAACTTTTTCTTTCCCAGTACATTATGTGATACAATCAATCAATGGCACCATTAAAGAGTACATTTTTTCCCACAAAAAAACAAGTCCTCAGACGACTATGTAGACAGAAAAATAAAAATATGTTATGGCTCTTGGTAGGTGGGAAAGAAAAAGACGAATGTGATGAAAAATAAAAGGAGTTAAACTGGGCAGCTCTTTAATAGTAGTACATTACAAATATAGCTACATTATTTATGTATATATTTCTTGATGCTTGTATAGGGCCAACATATTCCACAGCTCTGTACAGATATTGCCATCATGTACACTAGTCTATGTCCATCTAAATTTCCTATCTGAAACACACATATACTGTACACCAGGACAAGTCTTATAAAGAGTCAATTAGTGACATGTAATGATGGAGACTACAGAACCAACTCCCAATGCACCCACATTAGTACACTCTTGAACCTGAGCAGCAGGTGGCTTTTCTCAGAGGACCAGTTTAATTGAAAATCCTAATCTGCATATATTGCAAGTCAAAGCCTGCACAGGAGGAAGGAGGACAGGAAGTTACAAATTCACCAAGCTTATTTCTACATCAGAAAAGTGGTTGTCACTCTTTAATCCCCTTCACTCCACACAGTATATTAAATATACCCATATCCACTGTATATGTTTCACGTTTACCTAGAGTTACGCTTTTATTAAAAAAAATGTCCATCCATTTACATTAATTCAGTTAAATGTTATAAGTAAGCTCACATGCAATAGATTCTCCCACCACAAATCCTTGTCAGTTCTGCATGTGTCATAATTGCAGCTGTTGGTGCAGGTTTACTGCAGATTTCACTCCTGCTACAAGGCATTTTAACATAGAGAAATTCAACACAGATTCTACATTGAATTCCTCGTTAAAATCCTTGTGCAACCTGATGGCCATTCACTTGAATGGCCAGTCTGCATTGTAGTTTACTGTGTGTGAATTTGCAAGATATCCAAGAGGTGGTACCCTTCTTGTTTAAAATGTAGATGTGGCCATGCATGTGTGGTTACTCTCCATTCATTTTAATGGGAGTTGCAAATACAGTCAAGGTGGGATCCTATCTATACGCCATAAATGTCTGAAATGGGAATACCCCTTTAGTGTCGGGTAGGTGTGATTTGAGAGTTCCTACCTTTATTAAACCTGTGACCCCTGTGTCTCAAACAAAACAGTCGATTACAGCCAATAAAGGAAGTAGTGGTAAAGAGCAGGTTAGCAGTTGTGTTCTATGGAATATTGGCTTAAATGGGTTGTCTCCAGGACTGCCATCAGAAATTTCAGGGCCCGATACAGCTGAAGCGTCTGAGGCCCCCCCGTCATCCACGCCCGCATTTCCCCGCCCTCTCAACAGTCACCCAACCCGAGAAAAAAAAATTAAATTACGCCATTATTTTAGAATTTTACAGTTTATCAATATTGTTCGGGTCAGTACGTAGACAAGGGCCAGAAAATACCGCCACATGATCACCACATGTCACCACTATTATGTTACTGACCAAACCAGTATACCCAGACCAATATTGCAAATAACAATATACTAAGACCATATAATACCGCCACATATCACTACCATAACAGTACTGAACAATACCACCGTACTGTTAGGGAATATAATTCAATAAGACCGATATTACAGGGGTATTATAGGGATAGATACAGGTGCATACAGTGCAGGTACATTTAGTGACTCACAGGTGACGTCTCATTTGATGAGTCCTTCACTTTCCCTTCTCCATTCGGTCCAGACTAGATTACCGTATCTTTCGGACTATAAAGCGCATTATCAATGAGCGCCTGTTAAGTCTTCTTGGTTCATATATAAGGCGCACTGGATTATAAGGCGCGGCACATTAAATGAAACAAAGCTCAGACCACAAGCCAAGCTTCATTCAACACTTTCACAATAACTCTCAACTTGTAAAGTTGTAACAAAAAAGTCAATACATGTACATATTTCCGTGCCGTATCGCAAAATACGTGTCACACTTAGTGAAGCTTATTTGCAACTGATTTGTAACTGATTTCAGAACGTATTTACGATCGGAAATCAGTTACAAATCAGTTACAAATAAGTGTCACTAAATTAGCTGTAAATACGTTCTGAACAAAACCCAAGTGAAGAACTGATTCATATATAAGGCGCATCGGACTATAAGGCGCACTTTCGATTTCTTAGAAAATCATAGGCTTTTATGTGCCCCTCACCTCCTGTCTCTTTCCCCCTCCTTGTAGATTGTAAGCCCTCGCGGGTAGGGTCCTCTCTCCTTCTGTCATGCCAATTGTCATTATCCCTTATCACTGTACTCGTTTGACTTATGTAATGTATGTAACCCCCTCGAATGTACAGCGCCCTGGAATCAATGGCGCTTTAAAATAAATAATAATAATAATAATAATGTGCGCCTTATAGCCCGAAAAATACGGTACTTCTCCCGGCTTAAGAGGGCCCCGCACAGCTAGGGCCCGGGGGGAAGGGGGCACTGGCACAGGGGCTTTAGAGGGGCCCCACACAGCTGGTGCCTGGGGGGGGCACTAGGGCAGGTGGGGGCTTCAGAGGGGCCCCTGGGGGGGGGAAGGGGGCAGGCTGGGCTTCAGAGGGGCCCCACACAGCTGGGGCCCAGGTGGAGGATTTCAGTGGGGCCCCAGGGGCTTCAGAGGTGCCCCACACAGCTGGGGCCCAGGTGGAGGCACTGGAGTAGGTGGGGGGTTTCAGTGGGGGGGGCTGGGGCAGGGTGAGCCTCTGAGGGGCCCCAGAGGGGGCCACACAGCTAGGGCCCAGGTGGAGGAGTTCAGTGGGGCCCCAGGGGTTTCAGTGGGGGTTTCTGGGGCAGGATGAGCCTCTGAGGTGCCCCAGAGGTGCCCCAAACAGCTGGGGCCCAGGTGGAGGCACTGGGGTAGGTGTGGGGTGCTGGGGGAGGGTGAGCCTCTGAGGGGCCCCACACAGCTGGGGCCCAGGTGGAGGTTTTCAGTGGGGCCCCAGGGGTTTCAGTGCAGAGTGCTGGGGCAGGGAGGGCTTGCTTGAATATCACAAAATGTGAGGGGAGGGCCGTTCTCCAAGTCAGAGGAGCACTCAATACACTAACAAAGCTGCAGCAGCGTCTCACTCACTTCAGATTCTTCTGCTCCGTCCTGTGAGGAGATCGCTCCTCCTCGCACTGAAATCCCGCCCACAGGCAGTGAGAGAGGAGGGGCGATCCCATCACAGGACGGAGCAGAGGAATCTGAAGTGAGTGAGACGCTGCTGCAGCTTTGTTAATGTATTGAGCGCTCCTCTCACATTCTGAGCCGCACGGGCCCCAGCGGACGGTCAGCAGTGCCGCAGGGCTCGTGTTCAGGCTCAGGAAGCTAGTTTGTGAAATAAGAGGGCCTGCTTGCAGCGGGCCCCCTTGTTTCACCGGGCCCCCTACACCTGTAGACCCTGTACCCCCTGTATGGCGGCCCTGGTTGTCTCACTACAATGATTCTTCTTACTTCAGACCTGTTTTCTTGGTTTCATTTTGAATTCAGGGGCGTGTTTACTGCCTTCCACTAGGCTGCAGTAGAAGCCAGGTCTGTAGCTATAGCAACCAGTGCTGGCAGCCTATCAGGAGAGATTGAACAGGTCCGTAGCTATAGTGACTAGGGCTGGCAGCCTATCAGGAGAGATCGTACAGGTCTATAGCTAAAGCGACCTGAGGAGCTGATGCAGCCCATACAAGAGTGGATATCTAGGAATAGGTAGGACACTGTTAATGGACACATATTGCAAAGTGACTTGTTTCTGCAAGATCTTTAACATAAAAAGCAATCCTTGTAGTGAGACAACCCCTTTAACTGTTCCTGTTGCTCTTATAAACTTTAATTGAGAGCAGCACTAATGCTTGTCCTGTTCTCTTTACCTCCATTTATCGATTGCCATTGACTTTCATAGGCGTGTGAGCATTTCCCTACGTGTATTCCCTCCAGTGAAATGAGAAAACCCAGATGCTACTAGTGACCCTCCAGAAGTCTGTTATAGTTACTTTTCATGCAACTATTATCACAGTCTTTTTCCCTGACAATAGGCCAAGGTTAAGCTCCTATGACTAAACTGCATTAGCTCCTGACATGGACAACATCATGATATGTAGATCAGTGAGAGGAGTTATCAGGGAAAATGCATGTGTTTGCATATAAATATATTTATAACCGTGCACATATATAGATATATTACACGACTGTCGTATTTCCATATCGCTGTTTAATGAAATATTCCCTATCATTACTGTTCTATCACATTCTCCGAATTAGCAATGTCAATGGGAAACCAGCTAGATAAATGGTTAGATTGCCCTGTTGAACTCATTTGAGAAAAAACACATGTCCCGTGCATTCATTTATAACATACAGAAATCTAAACACAGGCACATGATACAGACATTTCACAAAATTAGTTTGGCATGTTGCATGGCTTTGTGCCTGCTGACCAAAATTGCTCTCATGAAACAGGAATTTCTTATCTATAAGTGGATTCCAAACCATTGCACATAAAAATCTGCTGGATGCCTAAATAGCCGGTATAACACACCCTCTGTAATTACTGGGGCTAGAATCCTTTAGAACAGGTATTCGTCTCTCTTCCACCTCCACATATGTCCTCTTTAAAGTTATGTTTATTGTATGGCAAGAGCTTGGTAAACATATTAACTATGACATGCATCTGTGATGAAAGCAAAGCCTCTTTGCCGTCTGTGTTTGTGTCTCATATAACCCAGCCTGTATACGGGGGACATACTACTTACACTGATGGAATTTTGCTGATAAGAGATCACAAAGACTATTTCTCACTTTACGATTGTAGTAAAACCAGTCTAAAAGCCTTTAATGTAAGCTTTCAAACTAACCCAGTAAATGATCCAAGGCACAGAAAAATAAGATAAACAAATTATATTATCTTGTGTCAAGATGTAACAGTGAAATGGTCTGCTTTCCAACTGCGGCTATTATAAAACTATTAAGGTCGTCTCACATCGGGTCTTCCAGTTTCCAAGTGAATGTGTGTGTTTGTATCTTCATGTAACTTTCCAGCACCACAACACATGTGCGGAGATCTAAATAAAACAAGCTGATTGCTCTATCTAAATAGAGCTTTGTAAATATTATATGGGCTGTGGTTGTCAAATTTATCATCGGCAGCAGAATATAAACACATATCCCAACAGACCATTTCGCTCTATGTTGAAAAAGGTGTATAGAAGACCAGATTCCTATCTGCATTGGAGGCTCTGTTCAGTCAAAGATTATGGAGAAAACAGCACAGGTTGTGATGCTATTTTTTGTTACAACAGTGGATATCACGACAGAAACCCAATGACCCCACTGACTAAGTTGATGTCTGTCATGAAACGGATCTGGTTCTCTCTCTGCCACGGAGGCTCCTAACAAACTCCATAACAGAGGTGCAAGCAGATCACTTTCAAGACAGATGTAAACAGGACTTATAGGTGTCCTTAAAAACGCTACAAGATTTCAATTGGTTGGAGATTAAATTCCTCCGAAAGGAAGAATATTCTACGATAGTAGTACTCTAAAAAGAGTGAATGACCGGGCAGAACCCATTCATTTGTGACATCTAATTTGTGTATATAACACACACAAGCAAACAGGTGCTCCTACACCTGCTGAGTACCATATTTTCTCTTCTAACTCCCTTTTAACGCAATACATACAAAGCATGTTAAAGGGGTTTCCCACTAAAGACATTTGTACATTATCCTTATGATGCCTCTGGGAAAATAAAGGCTGTTTCAGACACTCCAATAGATTTTTTTTTTATGTAGAGAGCCATCGACATGTACAGCAGCCTATTCATTGTCTCTTTGTGCTCCGGGTGCCCCCACTATCAGGTGACTGACAATCCTCTTTAGGGTGCGACCAAATACCGGTCGGATTTCCCGAGCGGTATTTAGGGCGAGATGTCAGAAAAGTGGCGTTTCCATGCCAGTTTTAGGTGCATTAAATCAATGTAAAGTGCGCCCCAAAGTCCGATCCTTCCAAAAATCTGGCATCAGGTATTACTTGCATAGAAAACTTAAAAAGGCGGATCGCGTCAAAAAAGGCGCATTGTGCAACTCGTGGCACATAGCATATCATTGGTAGTATATGTAATGTGCCTATCGAGGCACATTGTCCGACAGAGGCGCATAACATATGTAATGTGCCTCAATAGGCGCACTGCGCGACGGGGGTGCACAGCGCACCATATTTAGGCGTGTTGTGCCCAGCGTATAATGCGCCTAGTTTTGGTGTACGAAAGTTCATTTACAATAAGAATATGACGTCAAAAGTGGTTTTGGCGCAAAATAGACCAAAAACGGGTGTCGGCGAGTTGGGACATATCGCCCTTAGTCTTTTTTTGTTCAAAGGGGGATGACTTTTGTTTGCGGATTCAAACCCTCCCCCTTTGCACCCAAATGTTTATGTTCTCCTGAAAAACCAGGCGGAAGAATGAACATGTTCTAAGTTTTGGGGACTGCCGGCGGTGTAAAAAAACGGCCAGCAGAAAATCCATTCAGTGGGGACTGCTGCACGGATTTTCTATTTAAGTCTATGGGGGAGCGCTGCTTGTCGGTTTTCAGATGGTTTGTAAAACCACGAACCATCTGAAAAACCGACCAATAACGGTTACCGTGGGGACAAGGACATACTGTTTACCAGGCATAAGTTTCTACATTGACTGTCGTTATGGCATTGCAGGTACCTGAAAACAAACCAAGGCCAAGTACAAAAGTATTGGGTTGTTTCATGGCAAAATTGGAAAGTCTGGCTCCTTGCAGTCTGATACTCCATCCTATTCTAAGCAGAAGCCATCAATATTATAATCATACTGGCCAAATTTTAAGAACGGACATCAAAATGATTCCAAGAAGAGGAGTATAACGAAAACCAATTCGACAGCATGTGAATAGTACACATACACTTAGACTCCCTAAATACAGAAAGAACCTCAAACCATGTTTTATAAGGTGAAAGGGGTTATATTGTTCTGCTAAGCTTGAACAGCAATCAGCTAGCTTGTTTTTCTTAGGGAAACTAAAGTGTTCTATCCTGGTGACAGATTCATTTCAGGCATAAGCTGGACATTAGCTAATCGGACACCTATTTGTGGACAGATGTGTTTCAAGCTTTGGCCCTCATCAGCTCAGATCGGATAGGGTTAGCTATGCAAGAAGCTTTTTAGGAAAAAAATTTCTCTGTACTGTGAAACGATATTCCTAGTGAGATCAATACATTCACACGTTGTCCTGTTCTTAATCCTGCTGGCCCCTTATAATTTTCTGGATACCACAGAACAATTGAGGTCTCAGTAAATACAGCACTGGACTTGTGTTCAGTGTCTACCCTGCATCATTCATCTGTCATCAGTGTTATAAATCCCACTGCAGAGATCTGTTCACAAGTGATAAAGAACGAGTACACGAGAAAGAGAAAACTTTTCATATATGAAAAGTGAAGGAAGTAGTGGAAGCAGCCATTTCTACAAATCTATTTGTTAAACAAAATTCCCTGGAACATCACATGGTTCGCTGGAGATTGTTATGTCTTCATTTGCCATACATATGCTTGGATCCGAAAAAGGATAGAAAGACCTAATACTTTGCTTTTTTGGAGTAAATCCAGGTGATATAACCTGGGTTTTTTACAGAAGCATCACATGACTTTTCCTTGTCTAACCCTGCACCTTGCACTAATTATAATGGCCACGTATCCTATAGGTATCCATACTCATATTTAAATTCTCTTACATGTGCTCTTTATTGGAATTTCTACCTTTAGAAACAAGAATATACTTCTGATAATAAAGCAGGGAAACTGCAAATGAATGAAACTGTCCAAAACTCCTCTCTAGGCTCCTTCTGAGATCCCAGCAGCTGTAAGGTAGGAAACTTTTTGGCCCATCAACTACTAGGCAACAATGGCACTCTGTTGTATGTGTCTGCATTAATCGTTTTGGGATCTACAAATAATTTAAAAACCAAAGTGTTTGGTCATACAACATAATCACTGGACAATCAATACCCTGTTTCCCCAAAAATAAAACACCCCCGAAAATAAGACATAGTGCATTTTTTTATGCAATTCAGAGTTTGGCTGCTTATGCTGATGTTTGTGATGAAATCACTACAGTATATTAACATATGTTGATGTTTTGTTCAACAATAAATATGAATTATTGTTCATAGAACAAAAAAAATCCCCTAAAAATAAGTTTTAGCTCATCTGTAGGAGCAAAAATTAATATAAGACACTGCCTTATTTTTGGGGAAACAGGGTATGTCCTTGTTTCTCCATATATGGTACCATTGAAGGGACCAGTGTGGGAGGTAAATGTTTATTTTACCATATTGTCTTATTGTTACCTTGTATATTATGGGCAACATGTATGAATTCTGCCGCTGATAGACCAGTTCTAAATCGCTGTACGGTAGAATAGACTGTGCCAGAATGGATGAACCTGTTCTTCTGCAGGTCATACATACAGGCGCAGTCTAGTGTCAATACGACAACTCAGGCTCAGGCACCACATTTAGCCTGGTCTGGCTGCTCTAACTATTCTGCGCCAAAGTTTTGGCGTCAGATAATCATAAATGTATCTACTTCTACTAATGTGGTGCGACACGCCCCCAGAACGCCCCATAACTTTGGCGCACTAAAAAGTGTCTTTGGAGTACGCCTGTTCATACATCTATAGAACTGGTCTACTACAGCTTTTTGAGGCCAGAATTCTGCCACAGCCCCGTTCATACATGTCGCCCTATGTGTATTTTGTATGTATTTTGCATTCACTGCTGGTGCACCTTAGGGTCCGAAGTTGCATAGGAGGCTGGGTAACAGGGTTCTGTAGTGCTGTTGTGTCCTTTCACAGTAGTGAACAGTAAAAATGTTGGTTTCCTACCTGCCAGGAAGAAACCTGACCCAGAGGTGGGCATGTGCCGCAACACTGAGAGGAAGGGTAAAGATGGGTGCAAATAGGGGAGTGGTGCTTTGGCACAAATGGGCAAATAGGGGTGGAACTAGAATTCAAAGTGTCCGAGAGCAAAATAAAATGAGCCCCAGCCATCTAAACTGAAATTACAAATTAAAAGCATGGATCTCAGCACCATACGTCAGCCAGGTGACCACCAATTTCTATTCCCTATGACAAGGATCAAGAGTACCACTCTTAACCTATATATTAGCTATCCCGTGTGTCCCTCGGGGAACCTCTTTGTGTGTTTGCCCCTAATGAAGCACTGAGATGAAACACACGTAAGGTTACCACGTGGAACACATTGAATGGATAAAATATGGGTAAGAGTTGTGCATTTGTTCATAAGACCTTTTATTGATGCAGAATAGAATCTTACAAACACAGGGATAACCTCACTTAATATTGATGAAGTTTTTAGTTTTGCCACATCTGAATACTGAATCATTATTCTGTGTAACACATATGGCTGTTTTTGGATGTACACTGCAAAGGTCGTAAGGGTTTTTTTTTTTTTTTTTAATCTTTGAATAAGGGTTTATTCACTTTAATCAGTTGTGAATTGGGAATATTCATGTGTGCTTTGACTGGTGGTACATAAATGTTGTGGAGTTTTTGCACCCAGAATGTACTATTGTGTCAGAATGGGTGGCTGGAATTTGATCCTGCCTAACCTTGTGAATTTCTTACACCCCAGTGGGTACCCTCAACCCCTGTGTCCCATAGCAGCTACTATGGCTATTGCTATATCCATTGGACACAATATGGTTGGACTATATGTGGTGCGTGCAGAATTTGTTACTGACCTATGTAATAGACAGGCCTCGTCTATTATAGGAGTGACAGTGGGCTTGAGGCAAGAGCTGCATGTCCATTTTGGATTAGCTGGAGGACAGAGCACGGAATTGTTTATCATGCAAAGAGAGTGTGTGGGTTTGATGTGTCAGGCAGTGATGCTGGGCCTAAGGAAGTGCTATGTAGAGGAGCTAGAATACTGCAGAGACCCTGAAATTAAAGGGGTTGTCTCACTACAAGAATTGCTTTTTATGTTAAAGATCTTGCAAAAACAAGTCACTTTGCAATATATGTCCATTAACCGTATCCTACCTATTCTGAGATATCCCCTCTTGTATGGGCTGCATCAGCTCCTCAGGTTGCTATAGCTACAGACCTGTTTGATCCTTCCTGATAGACTGCCAGTACTGGTTGCTATAGCTCCAGACCTGGCTTCTACTGCTGCCTAGTAGAAGACAGTGAACACGCCCCTGAATTCAAAATGAAACCAAGAAAATACTGAGGACTGAGGATTAAGATAAGATGAAACAATGTAGTGAGACAACCCTTTTAAGAGTACTATTGTGATGCTGCACGGCTAGTATGGAGCATGGTCAATATATGGCAGATAGTAATCTTGCAAGGGGGACTACGTAATTCTGGGCTGCATGGGTTTAGAGTACCTTCTGCGCTGGGAAAATAACTGTTGCGATGTCAGTGTTGATTTAAGAGTATCTTCAGCTTTAGGTGAGATCAGCACAGAGGTCTACACAGTAGACTGCATTCCTCTGATGTTTGCAGTAGAGTGGAAATGTTAAATTAAAGGGGATGTATCCCTTCTTCAGTTCGTGTGTTTCAAAGTATTTTCAATTTCTCAGCTCTACAAGTTCAGAGGCGTTCTCTCCCCCCCTTCTCTGTCTGAGTCCACATCTCACTGTTCCTCTCCCTGCAGTCTTATTTTGTAAGAGCTGTTTAAATACCACACACCTTCATTCAATCTAGACAGCCTTCTATGAACTCAATCTTCTATGATCTCTTCTCCTCTCTCAGCTG
Source organism: Phyllomedusa bahiana (assembly GCA_025379985.1). Lineage (NCBI taxonomy): Eukaryota > Metazoa > Chordata > Amphibia > Anura > Hylidae > Phyllomedusa > Phyllomedusa bahiana. Next base: position 25,582 of record JAODAL010042861.1, read on the forward strand.
GAGGTTTGTTAAACTTGAATCCAGTCTTCTATGAACGACAGATCTCCCTTCTATGCAGGAGAGTTAGGCACCATGGCACAATTTTTCTGTTTTCTGATTGTAGAATCAGCTGCATGTGTTTCTTTTGGCTATGCAGAGTGAAATTCCTGCTGGTCCCATACACAGAGTGACAGAGACAGGAATGCTCGATCCAGAGAATAGGACCGAAGGCCAGACAGAATGTACAATAGTAGAGCCATCAGCTAACCACAGGGCAGGAGGAGGAATCCGACCAGCACTGGGGAACTGTGCTTACAGAAACAGAAGATAAGGGATCCTGTGAAAACAAGACAGCTTTGCTAATGACATCCAATTGCGAAGTTGCTTGTATTCATTGTCCCCTTATTCTGAAGACCATTTAATGAAATGATACAACCCCTTTAACTGCAGAACTATAACATTGTTCTTATAGGACTACTTCTATATATAAAAGCAGTGATGCTAGCAGATTGCAATGCTTTCATTTCTCTTAATACAGATGAGATAAACTGTCATTAGTTTAGCAGTGTTTGGCCAATGTGCAAGAAGCTACATTTCTCTCATTGAAGACAAAGGTTGCTATAGATATAATAAAGCAGTCCAGTCTCTATAAAGCTATATGAAGGAAATATAGCAAATAGTCACTTTATTGGAGATACCTGACCTGTCATCCATGAAGCTTCACAATATGGAAATAAACCCAGGAGTGCAGCACAAAATAAAGCAAGCAAGTTTGATCTGGACAGGTTTAATTGTAAATTCACGTTGGAATTGGGAAGTTGAGATATCCGAGTGACTTTGAATGAGACATGATCGTCAGTGCTAGAATAGCTGAGGCCAGTAGTTTTAAAACCATTGTGTGCTTTTTTCATGCAGTGATGTTGAAAGTATTCCAAGACTGGAGTGATCGTGAAAATCCTGCGGACATAAACAATTCATTGACAAAAGAAGTCAGATGTCAAGAATCATTCCCTTAACCCATTCCTGACATTGGATGTATCTGTATGTCCTAGCAGACTTCCTGCAAATGGACGAACAGGTACATCCTGGACATCCTGCAGGGCCCGCAGGATTGCAACATGAGACCTCACTCCATCCACAGACCATTAACCACTTAACTGCTGCAATTAATCACTCCATCTGCATCGGCGCAATCACGTGTTCTAATGGCTTTCCTGACAGCCCGGAAGCCTAACAGCTCCCATGCTGCCTGTGACATTGCTGCACTGTGGACATGGCCAGGCATAGTGATTGACAGTTGCCATGAAGAGTAGTACTGCTGTGTACTGCTCTCTATTGTAACAGTGATCTGAAGATCACTGATACAAGTCACCTATGGGGAAAAGTAAAAAAAAAAAAGTAAAACAAAAAAAATAAAAGAAAAACATGTATTCTGCCCTTTCACCCTTTCCAGACACCAATTGCTCCAAAAAAGATAAAAAGTATGCATATTTGGTATCGCCACGTGTATAATGACCTACCCTATACATTTGTCATGTTATTTAACCCGCATGGTGAACGCCATAAAAAAAAAATTAAAATAAGTCACAGAATTACGATTTTCGGTTATCCTGAAGCACATAAAATGGAATAAAAAACAATCAAAATCTCATATAAACGCCAATGTGGTATCAATAAAAACATCAGTGGTACCAAAAAAAGCCCTTACATAGCTCTGAATACTGAAAAATTAAAAAGTTATGGCTTTCAGAAGATAGTGATGTAGAAATATTGTTTTGCACAATATGAACTTTTTTTTCATAAAAATGTAAACATAAAAAAAATATAAATTGGCTATCGCCATAACTGTATTAACTCACAGAGCAAAACTAAAGTGTCATCTACACTGCATGGTGAGAGCTGTTAAATATAAAAACATAAAACACTGCCAGGTTTAAAGTATTTTCTTCACCCTGCCTTCTAAAAAATGGATTAAAAATAAAAAAGTTATGGCTCTAAGACTATGGTGATGCAAAAAGTTGTTTTCCCTTTTGAATAAAAGTGATTTTATTGTGTAAAAGCAGTAAAACTTAAAAAAATGACAAATTAGGTATAACTGTAATCGTATCGACCTGCTAAGTGCAGCTAGCATGTAATTTGCTGACCATGGTAAAAAATAAAAAACACTACCAGGAATGCTGTATTTTGTTCAAAACACTCCAACAAGGCAGAAACTGCACCGCTCTGCAATAGCGTCGCACGTCACTTCCGGGTCCGGAGAACGGTAATGTGAAGAGACTTTATTGTATACACAACAATGTTGCAGCAGTACACACACAGGGCTAAAACATAGCAACCTAGCTTACGCGTTTCGAGCACAAAGGCTCTTGGTCACAGCTATAAAACGGGATAAAAATTCCCGGGTTTAAAAAACATAAAGTTTAGCCAATAGGAACACTAAAATCAAACACAGATACACACTCGTAATTTACTAATCGTCTTTGCATATTTAAACAGCAGAATGCTTTTTATCACCTTGTTTGAAATTAAAATATATTTCTACTCACCCCATAAAAAACTTTTAAAGGGGGACTATAGATTAAACATCGTCTTGAATTGCATCCAGGGGGGACTCTAGGCCCAGGTTTAAATCCACTGTGCCTCCCAAATCTTAATTTGCTTTACCCAACGTTACCCTAAGGGTTTGCCTACCTGTTCATAGCATAAAAAATTAAATTTGAGACTCCCCTTTATGTTTTTAAGGAAATGTTTTGCCGCACCTGAGTTTGCGTAGTTTATTACGTATACTGTTAGGTGCTCCCGCTATTCTACCTTTAATTTTCGAAGTTACCCCCAAACATATTTGATTTTGCGGGAGTGGCATTCAATTTCGTATATTACATGGGGGCTACGCAATTTAAAAAAATTTTCCTATGTTGTAAAAGTACGTTTATTTTGGTGTCGCTAAATGTACTTATTTTTTTGATGCTTGCCATGTTACAGCGAATCCACCACAGGAAAAAAGCCTTTTAATGACAGCCAGTTTTTTTGTGATGATCGGGATTATGCACTGGGAAATCAACTACCCAATGTTTTATTTTTTCTGGGGGACACATTTAACTCCTTTGCTATAATAATTAGCAAATACAGGGTTTCCCGCCTTTAAATTTCAAATTTTTAAAAAAAAAACTTTTAATGCTTTTAAATCTTGGCTGTAAATTTTTAAAAACACAAATTCATTTTTTTAAATTTCCCTGGCCTTTTTTGAAAATTCCTCTCTCATCAGCAATTTTTTCCCGTGTTTTTTGGGCTTTAATTTTATTTTTTTTCTTTGCTTACATTTGGTTTGGTGATCCCCTTTTTTGTAATCTGTCTCAATTTTTTTTATTTTAAATTTCCCAATCTTTTTTTACGCTCATGTTCTTCTAGCCCCGAAATACTTCCCATAACGGAAGGGGGCCCGAATGAGTTTATTTTGCTGGGTATTAATTTTCTATTAAAGTACAATTATTTTAAAATTTTAGGAGACATTTAAACTTCAATTGCTGGGGGGTCCAAAGGGGCAACTGCCTCGCCTTCTCTGGCCAATATTGTAATGGCTTGGTGGGAACACACTACATATACAATTGTGACAATCCCTATCGTGACTGTATCCTTGGTATGGGCGCTAACATCGACGACCTCTTGATTATATGGGGTCGCGATGTAGCGCTCATACAGTCCTTTATGGACTACATTAACGATAACCCATTTTAATCTTCATTTCACAGGAAATTGGAATAAAAATAGCCTCCCCTTTCCTAGATGTGTTATTAGTGGGTGATCACACACCCTGGCAAAGTTATACCACCAATGTACGGGAAGCCAAATTCAGGTAATACTATCCTGAAAGCAGATAGCTGCCATTCTCCCCATACAATTACAGCTATTCCGTATAAAATTAAGACCAAAACACAGGAACAATTGCTGATGCAGAGAGGAAGTGCAAATAAGGCCAGGGCAATTAAAAATGACACTTTAGTGTTTTCACACAATACAGCCCCAAGAAATTTAAAAGCATTAAAAGAATTTTTTATAAAAATTTGAATATCTTTAGGCAGGAACCTGTTTTTGCTAATATTATAGACAAAGGAGTTAAAAGTGTACCCAGAAAAAATAAAACAATTGGGTATATGATTTCTCCAGTGCACAATCCCAGAATCATCACAAAAACATGCTGTCATTTAAAAGGCTTTTTTCCATGTGGTGGCATTCGCTTAAAAATGTGCAAGCATGCAAAAAAATCAAGTACATTTAGCGACACCATGAATAAACTACATACAACATAGTAAATTTTAAATTGCGATAGCCACCATGTAATATACGTAATTGAATGCACCTCCTGCAAAGTCAAATATGTTGGGAGTACACCCTTTGAAAATTAAAGGGGAAATTTGCGGGGCACCTATACAGTATACGAAAAAAACATACGCAAACATCAGGTGCGGCAAAACATTTCCAAAATACATAATGGGGAAAGTCTCAAAAATTTTAATTTTTATGCTATAGAACAGGTAGACAAACCCTATAGAGGGTAACAGTTGGGTAAGCAAATTAAATATAGGGAGGCACAGTGGATATTAAACCTGGGCACCCAGAGCTTTCCCCCTGGATGCAATTACAAGACAGATCTGTTATATTCTACTAGTCCGCTTTAAAATGCTTTTTTATAGAGTGTCAGTAAATATATTTATAATGCAACAAGGTGATAAAATGCATTCTGCCGTTTAAAATATCAAATGACGATTATGTAAATTACGAGTGTGTCATCAGTGTTTGATTTGATTTTCCTTTTGGCTAAACTTTATGTTTTAAACCCCGGGAATTTTATCCCTTTTTATAGCTTGACCAAAGCCTTTGTGCTCGAAACGCGTAAGCTGGGGTTGCTATTTTACCCTTGTTGGGGTGGGCTGCTGCAACATTTTTTGGTAAAAAAATAAAGTCTCTTTACATTACCTTCTCCGGACCCGGAAGTGACGTGCGACGCTATTGCCAGAGGGGCGTTTCTGCCTTGTTGAGTGTTTTACTTTAGCCGTTTGGAGCCACGGCTTTCCGGAAATTTCGGGACAAAAAGCAAAGCATCCTGACCGAAGGACATTGAGAACACCTAGTGACTAAATTTTTCATTTTTTGTTCAAAAAACACCTCACTTAAACCTTTAATAATACTAATGAAAACATCAACTCATCTCGCAAAAAACAAGCACTATATACAAAAAAAAAAAAAAAGTTATGGAGCATTTCTATTGTGTAAAAGTAAAAAAAAAAAATAAAAAACCTATATAAAATTTATATCATTGCAAGTACAACCTGCAAAAAAATTTAAAGGGTTCACAAAAACCACATGGTGAACACTGTAAAAAATGGAGCCCAAAAAAAATACTTTTTTTTTTCCTCCCATTTTCATTGCCCAAGTTAAAAAAAAAACTAGGAACCCCAAAATAAAAAACCCCAAACCCCTCAGTGATTCAATGGGGGGTGTTGAACCCAAAGAGGGGGACTTCTGGAGGTTTTCCTGTTCTATACTTTGGGGCTCTGCATTCCAAAAACCAAAACCCTCCCTCCCTTTACAGCCTGCCATGTCCCCCAAACACAGTTTCACCCACATATAAGGATTGCCGAACTTGAAAGAAATTGCGTAAAAATTTTTTGGGGTTGCTTTTTTTCCAGATTCCCTTTGTAAGGCCATTTCACAGGGTTTAAAATAGGACGTATTTTCATCCGTAATTACGTGTCGGAGTGCGCAAATTACGGCTGGAAACGCCCAAAGTCATTACGGTAATCCACATTCCCTCATAAGAACTATGGATTACTCTCCTCCCCTGCTCAGCGAATACACCGAGGGGGAGATAATACATTAAATTTTACCAGCGGCATACGCACCGCGGAATGCAAGTCTAGCCCCGGGCAGGTGCCAACCCCCCGCTCCGCCCCGCCCCCGGCCACATGGCGAATTCGGGCGTAATTACGACTGCATTTAACCTTGTAAAACCTAGCCAAAAAAGGAAAACATATTCAAAAAACAAAATTTTTTGAAAAAAAAAAATTTCCCTCCTAACCTAAAAAAATTTTGTAAAGCACCTTGGGGTTTGATAAACTCCCAACCCGGTATATTCCTTAAGGATTGTATTTTGTAGTATGGGTTTTTTTATGGGGTGTTTTTTAATTTTTTAGCCCTTAGGGTGTCCCAAACCTTAAGGGCGCCAAAGAAAATTGTATTGAAAATGAGACCCCAAAAGGGTCCTCCTACTCTGAGGCTTGTGGTTTTAGCCAAAAGTGCATTAGGGAAAAATATGGGAGTCTCAAAAACGCAGAATTGGGGGAACTAGTTGAGTTTCATTTCCTGGTCACATCTACCCGTTCTAGTGAATTAAGGATAAAAACTTAAAAACCCAATGGGTTAAAAAACTTCCCTAAATGCTGTTTTGAATACTTTAAGTGGTGTAGTTTCTTTCGATTTTTTCTTTAAATTTAAGGGGGTAAAAATACAGGCCCCCAATGTCAAATCAGAACTGGACCTTCCCTAAAAAAAAAAATCTAATTTTTTTGAAAAAATTTAAAAAAATTTCTTTCAAAATTTCTGACCCCTAATGTTGTAAAAAAAAGAAAAAACAGTTAAAAAATTTTCCAACCTACAAACACATAGGATAGCTATTCAAACTATTTTTTTGTGATTAACGTCTGCTTACATCAAATTTTGTTAACTTGAAAATGGCAATTTTTTCTAATTTTCACAATATTTTGATATTTTTCCCAAAAAAAAAAGGATTCAGGGACAAAATATTTTTGCTAACTTTTGGGACATGTGTCCCAAGAAAAACAGTCTCTGAACCACAGGATAGGGGAAAAGTTTTTCACATAAAATACACATCAGATTTTAAAAAATTGGCCTTGTAGACGAGGGCAAAACTGGCCCCCCGCGGGGAAAAGGGTGCAGAAAACAGTACGTCAAACCAATACAACCGAAAACAATATTATTCCCAAACGAAAAAATTGGATTCCCTTTTTATACATAGATGGCTAAAAAACAGCAGAAACATTTGAGTGCCTATTAGAGATTAAAAGGCAAGACTAGCGGGCAAAAATTTGGTCACTGAAAAAAACATTGCCTGATCAAGTGAATCCAGATTACTATTTACCTGCTAGGAAGATTCAGAAAATTGGGCAAGTAACTTTAATCTTTATGTCAAGTGTTTAACATTTAAGCCGGTGGAGGTGTAATGATGCAAAGAATGTTTTTATGGCACATCCTGGATCCTCTAATATCTTTGAATGGACATTTGGGCAATATGGCTTATTTAAGATTTGTGTCCAACCAAGTTGATCCTTTCATGGCAGCTGTGGTAGTAGGAGACTTTTAGCAGGACAATGCACCTTGCCAGAATGGTTCCTTAGTTCTAATTTGGTTCCAGGAACATAACAGTAAGTATTCCTTACTTCCTGGGTCTTCACAGTCCCGAGATCTTAATGCTATAAAACACTTCTGGGGTAAGGCAAAATAGGCTGTTCAGAGTATGTCAGTTCCTCAATCTAACTCACAGCAACTGCAAGAAGCTGTCCTCTACTTATGGTCCAATATCCCTGATTACAACTAGTGGAATCTATGCCACAATCAATTACTTTGGTTCTTAAGACAAAAGGATGTCCAATGCATTATTGGATCGACATCCAGTCTTTAAATCTGAATACAAAATTTGACAGTTTAGAAATGATCTATTTTCTGAAAAAAATACTCAGTAGTTTTAGCCCTTATATATTAAAAGGAGTCTATCATATATAAACCCTCACTTGCCTGCAGTACGCTACCCACTTAATCACACAGTAGCTGACTGCTTAGGTCACCGTCTCTCTCTAGGTCAGTAGACTTATCTCCTACTATGAACATGCTGTGTCTGGCTACTGGGAATTTCTGCTCACATTATAGAATATACAGAGGCAAACAGAGGAAGAAATGGGAATAAATACTATAATGCAGAAATAAAATACTCACTATAAAAGGCAAAATAGAAATAGATGTAGTTCTGGTATTTCTAGCACAAAATTGTACACTTTATAAGCAGCACTGTAAGTGGGTAAAAAAATCTGTAAACGTGCTAGACTGCTATAATTATTGCCTATATAATAAATGTTAACATAACAACAGATGGTAGACTTATGCTATCAATTAATTTGCCTAGCAACATTTGCATATGCGATCTGCCTTTTACAGACGTACAACAGAACAAGAACTCCTTTTATTCCTTATCAAGCAGTGAAGTTTACAAGGTCGCAACCAAATTAATTCCATTACAAACACCATAAGAAAAATGTAAAAAAATATGTATATTTTAACAATGCCCTAAATAATTTTCTCATTTTATCCGTGATTATTTTGTACTACTTTTTAAGGTTCAGATAAACACTTTTTAAGGGCTCCCCTTTAAGTTTTTTGTATTTCTGTTTGATGTGTCCCTATGGCCTTTGTTTTGTTTGTACACTGAATTCATGCTCTCCTGCTTGTTGCAGCTAGTGGTTGTCGGGCTGCCAGATTCATTGGGCACCAAGACAAATAATTTTTCTGGCTGCCAGCTTGCAGTTAGATGGGGTGTGAAGTGTCAACGTAGGGCAACAGAGAGCCCCTTACTATAGTGCGGGCAGCGCATTGGCGTTCAACATGCTGAGAGGCCATAAAAAAAGAGAGTTTAGTCCTAAGAGGAGGGAGGGTGTTGGAGCAACTGCACAAGGGACTGAAGGGACTTTGTGACCGTGTGCTGATAAAGCAGCCAGAGTGAGCTATGCTGGTGGGCTGGAAGCAGAGGTTAAAAGAAGTAGAGAGCCTGAGAGA
>JAODAL010042862.1:0-34401 GCA_025379985.1 Phyllomedusa bahiana
AGATTATTAGTGAAATTACTAGTAAACATTTTTAAACTCCCAGTAGTGAATTGTACCACCGACCCCTGTACACTAACACACAAAGAGGCCTAGTCTCCACTAACTCCATGTTTATGGGTTTGAATCATATCTTTGACTAAACAGAAAAAACAAAATTTATAATGTTCCAAATATATATTTTAAAAATTTTAAATTATTATAATATATATATATATAAATATATATATAAAACACAAATATATAGCGGGTACAGAAAAGTATTCAAACCCTTTAAATTTTTCATTTTTTTTAACTTTCACTGCACCATAGGTAAAATCCAAAAAAACTATTTTTTTTCTAAATAATGTGCACCTGAACCCCATTTTGAAAGAAAAAAAACAAAAATTTTAGATATTTTTGCAAATTTAATTAAACAAAAAAAATTTGAAATATCACATGCATAAAATTCCCCCTTTTGCGTACCTCTTATTTAACCCTCAAAGCGTCCATTTCCTTCTGTTTCCCCTTTTGAAGGGTTTTTCTAGCCCTTTTCATTGGATTCCACTGTGTTAAATTAAACCGATTGAATTTATTGGGGAAAGGCACCACCTGTCTATATAAAACCTCACACTCACCAGCTCACAGTTCAGTCAGAGCACATAGAATAAAAAGGGTTAAAATGCCAAGGACTCAGAACAGAAGTGGAAAGGGCACAATCTGCCAAGGTTAAAAAAAAAAATTTCTGCACACCCAAGGTTCCTAAAGCCAGGGGGCCTCCATAACCCTAAAAGGGAAAAGTTTTAGGACGACCACACAACTCTTCTTCGACCTGGCCGTAGCCAAACTAGGCAATCGAGGGAAGACCTTGGTAAAGAGAGCTAAAGAAGAACCCCCAAATCACGGGTGGCGGGAATCCGAATGCAGTGGGGGTGGGGGAAAAGTTCCACAAAGCAACTATCCGCGCCCTCCACCATCGGGGCTTTATGGCAGATTTTGCCAAAAAAAAGCCTCTCCCATGCAAGACATATGAAAGCTCAACATTTGCAAAAAAACACATCAAGCATCCCGGGCAAAAATAAGATTTCTGGTCTGAGGACAAAAGATTGAGCTTTTGCTGTTAATTTTAAGCGGAGTGTGAAAAAACCGGGGCACGTCCCTACCTCCCAATACAATTCCAATGTGAAACTGGTGGGGGCCAGCATCATGCTAAGGGTTTTTTTTCAGCTTAGGGACAGGGTGACTAGTTTGCAATTAAAAGGAAAATGAAGGGGCCAAGTACAGAATATCCTGATAAAAAACCCTTTTCTAGAGTGCTCGGACCTCAACGGGGCCGAAGGTTCATCTTCCAACAAAACAACGACCCAGGCACACAGCAAAAATAACAAAGCGTGACTTAGAACAAGTTTTACCATTCTGGATTTGGCCCACCCCCAGAGCCCGACCAAACCAAAAATTGAGCACTCTGGAGATTTAAAAAATCGCCCCCAACGCTCACCATCCAAACCGAGGGAATTTTGGGAGAGGATCACAAGAAGAATGGCAGGGGACCCTCAAACCAGGTTGAAAAACTTGTTGCATCTTTCCCAAAAGACCAGGGCTGTACTAAACAAAAAGTGCTTCTACTCAATACTGACAAAAAAACTGAATACTTAAGACCATGTAATTTCATTTTTTTCTTTTTTAATAAATTTGCAAACATATCTACATTTTTGTTTTTTCTTTCAAATTGGGGTGCAGATGTACATCAATGACAAAAAAATGAACTTTCCGATCTTACCAAAATGGGTGCAATGAAAGAAAGAGTGAAAAATTTAAAGGGGTCTGAATACTTTCTGTACCCACTTTACATATATATATTGATATAGATTAATCATTAGTTAATTTATCACGTGGACACATTACTATTTGTTCATCTCAGTTTATTCAAAGATATGCTCTCCCTAAGCTATAACACACATGGAGTTCAGTGGAGACTAAGCCATACATTTGTGTGTATTAGTGTACAGGAGTCGGTGGTGCAATACACCACTGAGGAGTTAATAATGTTTACAATAATTCACTAATAACTTATAACGCACTATTGGATTCCAATCTTGGGCCCCAGTCTCCAACATGGCGCTCCATGGCGATGATAGCAAACGATCCCTTAGACATTTGAATTCAACTATTCTCAATTATGACGTGCCTTCTGGTATATGCCCCTGAGAGCCAAACTCGGGATGGGCTTAATAAAAAGATTAAACTCCATGAAACTTTACTTCCCAATGGCCAATTTATGTAACAGGTAGATTGTTTGGGGAGCAGCCTTAAATAAGTCAGCGTTAAAAAGTGGCAAGTGCTTCCCACGTTCATTATCTATAACACTTTTTTCAGGTTTAAATGCAAAAAAAAGAACTAATGGGGGTCCAATAATCATTTAATCCTTTATGCACAGCTACAGAAAACATTGGGTGTAAGTGACTGTTACTAAAGCATACCTACCGGCTATTACATTTAAGAGTTCTGGTTCTTTAATTGTAAGCTTTTTCTCCATGCCTATATTGTTTTCTAAATTTTTCTCAATAAAAAAATGAAAAAAACACTATTTGTGTTTATTATTTTAGTTATTGTCCTCTTAATTTGTGGACAAATTAAAAATCAACCACTTTTTATTTAATTAATCCTAAAAAATTCAGGTAATTCCAAAAGTTTTACTTACTGTTTTATGCAACTGTATACATCTGTCTGTATAATTTCTCTCTAGTTTATTCTACAGATTATTTTACTAATGTTGCCTCCCTACTTGATTTCCTGTGGGGGTCTGCATTTCTCACATACCAGGGGGATATGTTTGCCAGACCTGAGACTGCATCCCCATAATATATAAACTTGTTTTTCTTTCAAGTGCATTCACAGAAGAGACAGCTGAAAACCTTTTTTTTTTGCCTTTTTTACAATCACTGAAACGGGGGCTAGGGAAAACGTACAAGTTTTTTTACCGCCTGGACCAGCTGAGTTGTTGCCCCTTTCCAAAACCACACCCCCCCTTTTTCCCCAGCATGTCCTTTTTATTTGCTTCCCTTCTAAAAACCAAAATCATAATTTGCCCTTAAAAAAAAAATCAGGTTTTTATGTCACAATATTGTAAGAACCAAAAACCCTTTTCTTTTTACATTTTTTTTTTGATGGGCGTGAAAGATTTTTGTTACCCTAAGTTGATTTTTCCCATTATGCCAGTTGAAAACATGATTTTTTTCATCACTTTTAATTCTGTTTTATTGTGAGACTGGATAGAAGAAGAAATGCAACTCTGGCATGATTTTAATTTATTTTTTTGCAGCATTCACCATTCAGAATAAATGATTAGATAGATTGGAGCAATACCTATATGTGTAAATTTTAAAACTTTTTTATACTAAACATAGTGGGTTGTTTATTGGGTTTTTATTTGATTTTTTAATTGTCTAAACATTTTTAAGTTATTTGTTTTCTACTTTCTTTTTTTCTTCTTTCTTATTATTGTCCTAATATGGGACTAGACTATCCAATCCCCTTGATAGCTTTTATAATACTTAGCAATACATTAATATATTGCTATGTATTATATTGTACCTGTGACAGGCAACCAGATAGATTCTAATAGGCTCCTGTACAGTACATAGCAGACCTGGAGGCATTTTGCCCCTTTTTCAGGAAACCCAAAAGGCACAAAAACAATCATTTTAAAAGGGGTGCCTATATGTGACAGATGGACTGCCTAGATGCTACGGAAGCTGCTGACTGTGAACTAGGGGGGTAAAAGGGGCAGGACAGAGCAAAATTTAGTTCTTGGCCACTGCAGCGAGAGCCTAGCTGTTCATGACAGTTGACTCCCATTGTGGATGGTGCAAGCTCAGCTTCTGTACATGTACGGTGCCCAGGAGACTTGCCAACTCTTCCAGACTTTGGAAGAGTTGGTAAGCATGCGGTGCAGCCAAAAGCAGTGTCGCTTAGAGTGGACCAAATCTCTCAGAGCCTCTTGCTACACCATGGTTAAAATTTTTTGGGTATTTGATCATTTTATAAATATTTATAGGGGAACAACAAGAAACATGTTTCATGAAAACCTGTTTACAAAAATTCAGTAAATAAAAAGAAAAAATTTAAAAAAAAAAAAAAGAAAAAGGGAAAAATGAAAAAGGCCAAAATCTCCAAACCACACACCAGTTTTAAGGCTCCTGGGGTTACATGAAACATTTGGTTGGGCATCTGGTCCTCAAGAATTTAAGGCATTTTCCAAGTCTTTAAAAAAAAAAAAAACCTCGCTAATGCCTGGGACTGCGTTAAAATAAAAAATAACAGGCTCGTATACTAAAGGAAAATGTTTGTATCAGCATATATCGGTTTTTGTTCTACCGTCTTTTATAAAATTACTATGCCCCGTATATGTATTATGTTGGGTCAATAATTCTAATGTTTATTCTGTCAATCAAGTTTGTGGTCACGACATTAGGGGTGTTTTCCTTTTGTGTTGTTTTTTTTCTCCCCCTCCTCCATTCCCCTCACCTCCTTTATTTTTTTTTTTTCCTCCTTATTTTAGTTTGCCTCTCCCCTATAGGCCCCGTTACTAAATACAGGCAGTCCCCGGGTTACAAACGGGATAGGGGAATGTAAGGATTTTTTTTGTTTAATTTTGTTGTAAGTCGGAACAGGTATTTTATTAAAAATTTAAACCACAAAAAAAAATTTTTTTTTAGTTTTGGATATGCAGAAGGGGTTTTTACATTTGTTTTTTTCGTCTTGGCCCTTTTTTTTTGAAAATTTTACCTAATTTTCTGTATCATGGGCACTGGGGCATGCGGAATTGGGTTTTTTCTGGGGCTGACTCAGTTTGAACCAGCCATCCCCTTTAAATTCCCTTTTTGTAACTAGGGGACTTTAAGTCGGAACGATGTAAGTCGGGGACGCCGACCTATTTGGGGCCGTCCCTTCCGAAATCTATTTTAAAAATTCTCAATTCTTCAGTTTTAGTAGTTGCCTTCCAAGTAACTGTAATCTCTCGAATAAACTGTATCTTACTAAATTTTTTTCTGAAAAACCTTTATTTTTTCTATTCACTTAAAAAAATTTCTTTAAAAATTAAATTTAAAAAAACAGGTACTCACTTCTCCCATCACTGCTGTTCCAGCATCTCCAGAGATGCTATGTTTCCTGGTTGTCCTTCAGGAATGATGTGTGAGGCAGTCATTTCCTTAATCATCCCTTTGCATGTTTTGGCACTGATTTGAAAAAAGCAGTGACGGGCTCATGACCAAAAGTCATGTGCGTGACACCACTGCTTAGAAAATGGGGGGAAATTACCAATTGGTAATGCTTGAAAAAAGTGGCGCGGGACAGGAAGGGCACCCCTTATATTGATAACACAGTTCCAGATCCTAGCGGGTTTTTGAAAAATCTTGAAAAATCACTTTAATATAATTGTTACCCCAAACATGTAATAATTAATGCCATGCATTATTGTTTGTCTACCCTGGCTCTTTCTACCTCTGTGCTTTCACCAAACAACATAGAAACCAAGTTTTGTTTCCAAGGTCTGAAGCTGCATGTTAAGCGAAAAGAGGAGGAGGAGGAGGGGAAGTCTGATGTAAAACAAACATATGATCTTGTTATAGCACTGTCATACTGTACATTGCACATTGTACATATTGTAAAGGGGTCAGCACGGTGGTATAGCAAAAGTCCCAGGGCAATAGAGACAGACAGCCTTTACGTCCAAGCTTGGTTCTTGTCCTGCATTTATTTGTACACAGCTGACAAAAGACATATGCAAAACAAACAATACACAAAATAAAGACCTGCTCGTCCGAGCACTAACTAAACAGGCCCCTTACTACAGTTTTGAGCTGGTTTTGGCTGTGGTGTGCCTTCAAGCCCAAACCCTTTCCTGGCCTGTAATTGCAACACCCCTCTATCAGCAGCAAGCTGACTTAATCACCAGAAAAAAACCCTGGCCTGGAACACTTTGGAGCGTCCCCACCCAACACTTTGACGCCCCCCCGTAAAAGCGTCCGGGACACCTGTTTCCCACACTAAACATGGGCCAACCACCTCCCGCAGCTGACACATAACAAAGCGACAGCTCCTACCTCACCAAGGCCCCGGTTTTCCCGGGTGACGTGCATTGTCTAAAACCTATAGGGCAAAACTTTTGGGGCATTTATACCCCTTTTCACCACCTTAAAACAGTGCCTTACAAATACAAAGTACACCCCCTTTATTTTTGTTTATAAAAAAACAAAATCCCAGGTTCTGGAGAAAAAAAGATAAAAATTTAAGGTAGGTTAAAAAAATCCCCTTTAGAAAGCAACACCCCTTTTCCCCAAAAGGTGAATTTTTTCTAGGGTTGCGCATTTAAAAAACCCCCCCTTATAGTAAGGCAATAAATTTCATTTTTTTTTATAATGAACGTCTGCTCTGTTTGTATTTCTGCATTTATCGATAACACCATCTCATGACAAACCTTGGTTAATAATTTCAATGAAAAATGAAGTGACTGTTGTATTCATGTTACCATTGATGTATCTTCTGATGTACTGTATATATTTCCATTTTATTTCAAAATATTCCTTTGCAGATGGTTTAATGTACTGGACTCAGGGGAACAAAACAGATTCACAATCATATTGGTCTAAACCAAACTCTGGGGATGTGGAAATGACGAGCTATGCACTCTTGATCTTGGCATCTTGTGAAAGGCCAACTAAGAAGGAGCTTGGAGATATGGGACAAAACGTTCGTTGGGTTAAAAATAAGCAACAGAATTCAAAAAGGGGGTTTTAGTTTTTACTCATAGTAAGGGAAATCTCAAGTAGTTGATCTCCTACTCCGATAGACCTAAATAAGCATGAGAAAGCTAAAACCAAAGCACTAACTCACACTTTGATACTGTTGGAACTATTGCAAAGTTTCCCCTTTTGTCTTTTATTAAACCCCAAAAAAACATTAAAGTTTTTTTTTTGTCCTTATTTTTTGAACTTTCTTAAATTTTCCGCATGAACAAACATTCTTTTAGACGTAATCAGTAAATCACATATTAAAATCAAAAAGTGTTGCATAACCAATCCCAAAAAAGTCTGCGGACAAATGTCCTAGGTCTTCAATACAAACTTGTTTACCAAGATCATCTATCATGAGTATCAGGAGTAAACTACATGTAGTTCAAATTTTTCTTGTCTCTCATTATTTAGGATACAGTGTGGGGCCCCAAGCGATGGCAAGTTTCAAAAAACCCCAGTAAAGCGGGGGAGTGACAGTAAAGTACCACAAAAAAGGGTTTTCCCCCATCGCTTTTTAAAAAAGGACAATGGCAACCGCCTACTCCTGCAAAAGGAGCAACTTACTGAAATCCCTGCAGAGTACACAGTGACAGTATCTGGAAATGGAACTGTAATTATGCAGGTATTGATGGAAAAACTTTGCTAACAGTGACCCCACAATAAATGTGATGAACATGGGGTATCCTTTGTTTTTTCACTGTTTATAATAAATTTTTTTTTTTTCACAAAAAAAAATCCCAACCAAAAAAAAGTACAAAGTATTCTCATTGTCCCTCATCATACTTGCTGCAACAGTTAAAAAACAACTTAAAGGGGGTTTTACGCTACAAAGGGTCATGCTCAAATTATGGGAAAAAAAAATAAGCACTTTTGTAATTGGGTTTTCATTACCTCATCACTTGGTTTTTGGGAGATAGACTTTTCTATGCATCTTGTTCTGTTTCGCTCCGGGCGGGACATCCCCCCCGGGCGATCCTGCCCCCTAGACACGCCCCCTGCACGTGATTGGGTCGACATTTTTTTTCAAACCCTGTGGGATACACCCCCTGACAGGAAACGCCCTGGACATGCCCCCTGCGCTGTGATTGGCTGCCTGCACACTCTGGGCGACGTGTATGAATCTCGCCGGGTCGGAGCGCGCCGTTTCGCCCTATTTCAATGTGAAATCTGGCGCTGAATATATGGTCGGGAGCGGGCGCGCTACATACAAACTATGTAAAGTCCGCCGCGCCTGCCAGTGATTTTTAGGCGGCAGTGCGGGACTTTGCCGCAGTGCGGCGCTGCGCCTTAAGAGATTTTTGCCCGCCAAGAGGTAGCACCCTCATACATGGCGGAACAGTCCGCCGCGGCCTCGCACATGTGTGTGGGGACACAGTGACGGGGACTAGCTCTAGATGTTGGGACTGCGCCGAAAATCTCGTTCGAATGCGAGGACACGGCTGGAAAACCAGCGAGAAATCATTCACAAGACGTTGCGAGATGAATCACAAATCGTCCTTATATAGGGCGTTCACATTTCTCAGAAAGAGCTGAAACCTTCAAATAAAAAATACATACAACAAACACTTCCAAAATATCCTAATTCAAGAATTTAGGAATATTGGAAATCGCCGAAAACACTGTATTCAATCAGAATAGCTATTCTCATGGTCGGCAGAAAACTGGCCATCAGATATAGGAGGCAACAGTGAATCCCATTAAAACCTTATGAAACTATTGACCAATCAGAATCAAAGGCGGGACAGTTCACAAATATCAGACAAAAATAAGCATAAAAGAGCATGATTGGTGGCGTGAGCTAGCGGGGGATTGGCGAGCGTCCCGGGCAATTCAGAACGCGAGCTACTTCCGCCATTGTAGTCATATGGAAGATGGCGCAAATGCATCTCGGACGCCCAATCAGAATAAGTAAGCGACAATAACGCCCATCTATAACCAATGGAGAAGTTTAGGACCAATCAGATATAGAGCGACAGTGGCCTCATGTCTAAAGCTCTATGACGGATGTATTAACCAAAATCAGAAATAGGGAGCGACAAAGTCATTATATCCTTATAAGGAGAAATCGAAAATCAAAAGCGGGACAGTGTCAAAATACGAGTAAAAGACAGAAAGAGAGCTGAATAGCTGACTAGCGGGAGCTTGGCAATCCCAGCGCAATCAAGACGCGAAGCTACTATCTCCCATTATATCTATGAGAGTATGGCGCTCGTAGAATCTCGGCGCTCAAAGCTCGTGAGCAGGCATGAAGTATATAAAAAGATTTGTTTTATTAAATGTAAACATAAGAGCCTGAAACCGTGGATTCTGATTGGTCAATGACCTTCCCCATAGGTTTTAATGTTCACTGTTCTCCTTATATCTGATTGGCCGGTATGTATGCGCGACGCATATGAATAGGTTTCAATTATGAACTCCTGTATTTTCCCGTGCAATTTAGCAATTATCATAATTCTTGATATTGCGCCGTTCTAGAAGGTTTGGAAAGTATATTTTTTTTTAATTATGTCTTAACTATTTATACGTTCAAGCTCTTTTCTGACACTGAATTCCTGCCTTTATAAAGGCAATTTTTTGCAGAATCATACTCCTAGCTGCACGGAGGGACGGCAGCCGAGATTTGTGTAGACGCATCTTCTATCTGCATTCCTTCTCATGTGTTCCGATCCTGCATTCACTCGCCATCTGCCGAGCTGATTTTAGACCTAAATATAAACCGTCTGGCTTGATCGGAGCTGCCGAGCGCATGCATGCGCCCGCTTTGCCGACTTCGCCACGTACATGCCTCGGAGTTTTCGAGCACGCCGTTGTCCCGCACCCGGAACCCTACCTCGCAACCCCCGCGCGTCACCACCCGTGCCCACAGCTGCCCTCCCTCATCGAGTCCCGGGGGGCAGCTGAAAGTGGCGAACTGCTGCGCCTAACACTGCATCCCTGCTTCCAACAGTCGGAGTATTCGGATCTGCGGCGCTAGTAGAACGCCAGAAATCGGGCGAAAAGCCCGATCAGTCATGTTCGCCTCTCGTGTTTACTCCCTCTAGAGCTGCTTAAAATCCGTATAGGAACAACCATGGGAGGGGGGGGGGGCGGGCGGGTGGGCGGGGGGGGGAAGGGCTGCTGCTTGTAAACTCATACCCGCTCTAGGTGACATGAATCAGGGCAATACTGCTGTTTAAGTCCACAGATCCCTCATATAACAGAGTCTTATACAGGCTCCTACCTGTTACAGGGGGTAGAAAGGGTAGGATGGGCAGTGTGCAATGTTCCATAATAACACTAGTAAGACAGACTGCTGTGCTGTACCTTAGAGAGGGGGGGCATGTATCATCCTCTCAAGTGAGTTCATTACTACAGGTCTTGACTGTATAACTGCTCTTATAGCAGTAAGCAAGGAGACCTTGTGAGAACCCAGACCTGAAGGTCTAGACAGACGTCCCCAATAAGAGAACACTGCAATAGGAGATCAGTATCCATATCCAGACAACCTCTGCATCCCCTGCCTACACCCAAGACAACTGATGATGTCATAGACCTTCAGTGAGGTGAGACACGCCTCCTGTGGAGGGAGACACTCCTATGCCTGCAGGGAGGAGAGACACGCCCGCTGGATTAACTAATTCCAATCTCCAAAGAATTTGCTGAAGTATTACGAACGCTCAACGATACCAACCCTAACGTGGTGCTTAGAATCGTAAGGTGGCCGTACTGTGCTACAGATTAAAGTAGAGGTAAACCATTGTGTGAGATAGATAAGGATAATGAGCTAAAACTATTACCTATTATGATAGAGTTATAGTATGAAAGAAATTTCTGAAAAAATCAGATCTATTCACTGGATATTTATAGATGCAGATGCAGTATAACTATGTAAGACATTGTGTTAGAAAGATGCAATAGTAGTAAGTAACATTTTATAGTCTATCATGTTTTGTAGAATGCAGAGCGGGTATCATAGATTGTTTGATGACTAGTAAGGATCATAACTATAAGCTGTCATAGTGGAGTTGTAGATAAGCTATGATGATGAGTTATTTTTCCTTGTTGAGGTAATGGTGCGTGGCAGACTTACCTCATCACCATCTACAATCGAGTAGATTTTTGTTTTATTTTCATTCATTAATGAATGTTCTACCAGTGATTTATAGACATTAGAGTCAGTTATTTTGCTTCATGCACAAAGGATGACCAATCGTCCCCCCTCAAAAAACGTTGCAATTGTAACTGTTTTTTTCCTTTAAATTGGAGATCAGATATATGAGGGTGTATAGGTGAAAAGAGCAAAGTACAGAACATCTCAGTCATAGGAATACAATCAATATGTTTAGTCTGGGGTTAATCATTCCTTGATGTGTAGAGTAAAGAGAGCGTGAAGTTATGTGCTTTTGGTATCTGATGTTTATGGTCTACGACAGAAGTCAACCATTATCTTCCATGTTTAATTGCACAGGCTGTTCAGCGTCATAATATTTTACCTGATGCCAAAGAAGATGCTTTTGAACTGTCCGTAAAACCAGAGTGCGTGAAAAGTGACTTTATGCAGATATCAGTGGATTTCTGGTAAGACATGTAAATTGACTTTCATCATCTATAAGAAACAAACCTTCACAGTCTATATTTATATGACAACCTTTATGACAGCATAAGGCTAAGTGCACACAGCATAGGACAAAATACGTCGGAAAGCCGACAGCATTTTAAACCTGTTTCAAGACAGCTGAGATTTTTGGTGCTTGATTCTTGCACAGAAAACAGCAGTCTGGTTTAGTTTTGACATATCGCACGTACATTGTACGGGAATCTGACGGCAAACCATAGGATTCCAAAGGAATATGCAACATGTTGTATATTCCGCCAGATTTTTAATGCGGCAGTTAAAAGCCCATGCTATACTGTATATACTACAGCACAGGTTTTTCATGCTGTCTATGCAGCACAGTATACCTTTCAATTCTCAGCGGTTTCAAAATACTGAAATTGCTGAAATTCCTGTGCTGTGTAGACATAGCCTAAGGGCATGTTCACATGGCGTAATTACGAGGCATATTTTGGTGCGTAATTGCGCTTTAATACGCCCAAAGTGTGCCCCGCAATTACGTTCATCCACAGCTCTCATGAATTACGCCCGTCTTCCCTGACACTTATTGAACACTGGGGAAAAGAATTGACATGCAATATAAGTCTATGGAGCTGTCCCACAATTGCGCTTTAGAAATGCGTGCTGGTCAGTAGTCGTATTACAAGTTTAGATATCTAGCATGGTATTGCGGTGAGTGTTGTACATGTATGCGACCTGCAATACGCCGTGTGAACATAACCTAATTGTTTACCTATGAGGGAAAGATTTCCATCATCGCCTGAATAAGGTATGTACTAACAAAATGTTACCATTGACATCGGCTGGGTTGACCCTGTTATGCTGTATAACCCTCGTCTAAATGTTGAGTAACAATCGCAAAGGTATAAGCGTAACAGACATATCTTTGTACTATTTGAGTTAAGATTTTTTCATAGAATTCAAAGGCAGAGTTGCAATTACAGTACAATTCTGCTGTTATATTATGTCTTATACTTCAGTCACATCCAGATTTACAGGCACAATCCTTTTCTGTAGATAGTCATAGCCTATTCATAGTACACACTTAAGTGTACCAAATATGTATACTGCGAATCGTTTAATACGGCCTCGGCTAGACTGGAATACAGAGTCTAAGGAACCCCTGCAAGGAGGTGTGGATTTCACTTCAGGAGGATTTTAAGGTTGTGATGCCTAGATTAGTCATTAATAGATGTCTTAACACTTATGGAGCATTGGCCTGATCTGGAACCAGAGCTTAAGTTTGTGGTAGTAAGGGGGGTCATCACACTATGGTGGATCACCAGAGAGAATACCAGGAAATGTAATTAGAAAGATTAAAGATGTGTTAAGGTGGCATTCACCATTCAGGTGCATGTTTTTGGGCAGTTTATACACTGCGCTCCAATTAAACGCCTAAATCACCAACAAGCTTCTGTCAGTGTGATCTAAATTGGTTCGACGGATATGTTTTAAGTAAGTAAATCAATGACTGTGTTTGAAGTCACGTGGATTACAAACACACTAATTTGATCTCACATCACTTTCCAAGCAATATTAGATAAGTGAAAAGAAGCTTGCTGGTAATACAGGCATTTTAATTGGACGACAGTTAAAACTGCACCAAAACTGCACAGTGTGAAACACCCACGACACGAAGTCTAAAACACCACTAGCACTAAACCGCCTCATAGCTAGCTGCGAGCCGGCCATGCATGTGGAGGAGAAGGGCGTTGTTTGCAGCTGTCCTCCTCATTCAATTCTATAGGAGCTTCTGAAGATAAGTGAGTGTGTGTGCTCGACTATGTTTGGAAGCTTCCATAGAAGTGAATGGAGAGGACAGCCGCAAATCGCCCGCCCTCAACTCATTCCCCTACACGGTCCGGCTCGCTATCTAGGCTATGAGCTGTCCTGTGCGCAGGGTTTTTAACATTTGTGGTAAAACCTGCCTTCTATGTCTCCGGACACTATTAAAAGGAAGAGGGAGGACGAGAGCACAGTTACCAGCAAAAATCTAGAGAAGAAAGCAATAAGAAAAGGGAGAGTCAATTACAAGGCTTAAGTCAGGATCACGTTCAAGAACAAAATAGCAAAATATACAAACCTGAGACTAGACAAATTGTACCTTGAGAAGGACAGTATCCCCTTAAGAGTATGTTCACACAATGTAAAGTTACACTTGTTTTGGTTCGAATTTTGCGCTGAAATAGGTCCCAAAATACATTTCTAACAATGTTCTATGCAGCTCCCATTGATTGCAATGTAAAATATGTGCTGTCATTCACACGACGTGCATTTTACAAGCATATTTGCAACACTAAATACACTCCACACTTTCACTGCAGAATATGTCTCTCATTAGGCCTATTTTGAAGTTCATTTTGATTCATAAATTTACACTTGTAAATTTACATTGTGTGAACATTCCCCTAATCTGTAACAAGGCCTGAGATTCAGTACTTGTCACCTTGCAGCCAGAGCAGAAAATCCAATTTAACAGGAGCTGTGATCACTTACTATGATTGTCTAGATGCCCTATTAAAATGGCTTCAATACTCATCTAAAACAGCGGCCAAGTCAGTCATTACAAAATGAAAGTAAATGTCTGAATTTTGAGGTTATCACCTTAGATTCCGCAATGGATACCCTTAGAAATCCACTTTCTCTCCTCATAATTATATTATTTTTAATTAGTTATCCATGGACAGTTTTACAATCTAGAAATCAGTTTAGGATCTAAGAGCAGAGGATAAAGGTGCCCTAATTGTCGATTGCTAAACTCACAATCTACAGTGGCACATACTGCAGTGTAACGTTCTAGCTCTCAATTGATCACATTTTCACTTTCCATAGGGGGACAAAACTTAAAACATAAAGAATAAGTGTAAGAAAAAAATGTAAAAAAAACATAACAACTGTTTACCATTTATCATATAAAAATTAAACAATTAAACATTAAGGCCTGGTTCACACAGCTTATTCAAGCTGTAATTGCGAGACGGATTTTGCCTGCAATTACGGCTTGAGTAAGGGGCGGGGGCGCTGCTCGCTGGCCCCACAGACATGCAGTATCCACGTCGCGTATCCCGCCGGGATAATGAGCATGTCGATTTCTCCCCGCCCAGCGTAGTCGCCGAGCGGGGAGGAGAGACGGAATCCATAGTTCTCTATGAGAACTGTGAATTACCGTAATGGCTGGCACGGATTCCAGCCGTATTGCAGCGCCATACGGCGCGCAATAAGGCTGGAATCCGTGCCCGAAATAAGCCGTGAGAACGGCCCCTAACACAATTGTGGGCAAGCTAATATCATAAGTTATTTGTCCTGCAATGTGAATGCATAAAAAAACCCACAAAGTCAGAATGCTGTTTTTTTTCTGACAACCAGCCTTCTAGAAAAAAAATAGAATAAGTAATAATCAAAAAGTCTTATATGCCCCCCCCCCCCCAAAATCTAAAAACTGTATAGCTCACACCACAAAAAACTGAACCCACAAATAGCTATACTGAAAGTTTTAAAAAAAAGGTATTGGCTTAAATGTTTTTGTTTTAAAAGTAGAACGTAACTAAAAAGTATACAAATTTGGTATTGCTACAAGTATACTGAATTTCACAATACAGTTATGATATCACATGGTGAACCCCATGAAAAATTACCCCCTCGCCCCTAAAATTGCCCAATTGCATTTTTTGCCATTCCACTCCACAATGATTTCTTTTTTTTGTTCCCCAGTACATTAAACGGAACTGTTAATAGTTATATTATAGTTATTCCAAGCTGAAAGATGATCATGAAAAAAGAGATCACAACGTGCTTATCAACTGCACAGAGATTGAAGAGACTCGAAATTGAGTTGGTTAATCAGGTATTAAGAAAATGTAATAGCTAAAAGATACAAACAGAAGAGAAAGACAAAAGCACTCCCTTGTGCAATAGTTACAAAATGTAAAAAAAAAAATAAAAAAAAAAAATGTAGTGCTATACACTAACCTTAAACTTTTGTGCATATGGAAGACACAACTCTCCAAATGATAAATAACTGGGTCACCAGTAAGGAAATGGTTGCTTTACGTCCAGTTCCTCGCTGCTGGTTATCATCCAGATATTGAAGGTCGGATATATGAAGAATATAGTATATATTGAGACCTGCCTATGGTTTTGGTTCAAGTCAAACTGAACTCAGAGAACCATATTGGGTCTTGGCAAATACAATGACTCCAAAAAGATGTCACCACTCTTTTGAAGCAAGATTTGCCATGAGTAACTTATAATCATCAAGAGAGTAATTATTTTTGGCTTAGAAGAAATTATACGCATAGTATTTGTTTGTTCTGAATTCTGGAAAACAACAGCACCAATACTGATTGAGGAGGAAAAAGAATTCAGATGATGGAGGACAAGAGCTAAGAAGAAGCAGGACTTGTGAAGATAAAAGGCCTGAACTAAGACAGGTGGCCAGCATCAAGTATTCATTTTCTTTGGTTAGGGCTGTGATAGACGACATGACTTGAAAATAATTTTGGTTACAGTAAATTGACAATAATAATGTGAAAACTTGAGAAATCTATGAACAATCTGGACACTCACAAGTTGCAGCCACAGTTGATGAAAAAGAATCTAGCCCTGGGAGGCAAACACTACTCCCAGATAATGCATCTCTCCAAACTTTATTTTATGCACACTGTTTTATGCATGCTGAGATCGCCTTGATCTTTGGTTGATAGAAAAAGCGACTATGCTCAATACACAAGAAGTACCTCTGCTTGATTGTTGAGGAAAACATCTGTGAACTCTCAGTATTGAGGTGGAAGCCCAGCCAGAGGAGAAATTGTCTAGAGCTGAAACCTGGTCTGGGTGTCAAATGCTGGAAACAGGAGGGACCCCAGAAGGTAAACTGGCCTAACAGTCATTCATCAAATGTCCTCTAAGCAATGGCAACCCCAAATACATGGAACAATTAAAATAATGAAGGAGCAGGAAGATTATCTCTTTAGTATAATATGCATAACTCCTCCCTTAGAAATTACCTGGGACTGTGCAATGATCGACATGACCCTGAAGAATTGCTGATCCATTGACTGAGATGAGGCATAACATTTCTTTCAGAACTCACAGGGAAAATGTAGTTTCTTGACGAAGCTGTAGCCAATACAGTTCTCTGCAGCTTCAGAATCAATAAAAGCAGATCAGGATTTGTAAAGAGTCTTAAAACTCAAGCTGGTGGAAAAAAAGCAACCTGTCTGGGAAAGAAAGATCTCATCACTCTCACCTAGGCCTGGCAGTTTTTGCATCCTCAGGGTGTGCACTCGACAGTTGAGGCACAGATGTACCATATTAGAGACCAAACCTCAGGTCAAACAAACCTGTTTTTTTTTCTTAAACAGAGCTATATGAACTAATTGCCTGGGCTCCTCTGTCCTTCAGCCATGGTAGGACAATTGAAAATAAGGTTTATGTGTTTACAGTGTATAAATTCTCTTTCTTTAGACTTTCCTGGAAATGGAGATCCATTCTAGTTGCTAGGTAGATTAGGTTGTTAGTAGCTATGGGACGATCATGACCCACTAATTCATCATTAAAGGGGTTGTCCAGGATTAGAAAAAACATGTATACTTTCTTTCCAAAATGACATCATTTCTGTTATAGGATGCTCCTGGAATTGCAGCAGATCCTTCTTCACATCCATGAGCTGCACATCCTATGACAGAGGTGGTGCTATTTTGGAAGAAGTGGACATGATTTTCTAAACCTGATCAACCTCTTTAGTGTGGCCAGGTAGACCATCATAGAGAACCT
Organism: Phyllomedusa bahiana; assembly: GCA_025379985.1. Lineage (NCBI taxonomy): Eukaryota > Metazoa > Chordata > Amphibia > Anura > Hylidae > Phyllomedusa > Phyllomedusa bahiana. The sequence goes on from JAODAL010042862.1 coordinate 17,143, forward strand.
CTATCAATATTTGGTCTCCATGATTAGAGCCATAGTGTATAATTTGATAGGTTGTCCCTTGGATTTTTGGTATGTTTTACATATTGTAGTTTACCTTTGAAAAAATATGTCATGGCATGTATAATCTCTTGTTGAGTAAGTAGTTGAGTAACATTTTTTCAATCTGTGAGGCCTGAAATATTGCTGTATATTAGTTTGTGTCTAAAGTGATGTTTTCACTGATCTCATCTTTCAGGTATACCGGGAAACGGCCATGTACTAACATGGTCATTATAAAAGTATCTTACTTGTCCGGCTATAGGTTCAATAAGGAATTCATGGATAAAGTAAGTTTACAAGATGTTTTTCCACCCACTAAAAAAAAAGTATTATGTTCTTTTAAAATAGTAGTATAACTCTGCATACTGCAAACCACACATAAAGATCCTAGAGCACTGTTTAATGTTCTAAGTTCATCTAGAACCAGATAGATTGTTTCATACCTACTTTTTCACAAAACTGCTGTCTGGGCCTCCTTCTTAGCCTTTAAGCCATTGTGGCTACATATTATCTGGGTGCACCATCGCTTGGGAATCATCATGAATGTGCATCAGGTTCAGAGATGTGCAGAGAGCTTGGCTTTTACATATAAAACAGAGAACAAAACATGGTCGATCTGCAGAAGGCAAAAAAAGTAGCAGAAAAATTATCATTATTCCCCCTGAAAATGTATTGTGATGGCCAAGTAAATATTTAAGATCCCCTCAGGACTTGTCATGTACCCCAGCTGTAGACGAGCTATGTTACTGATGTTTATTACAGGTGTTATAGTCACATTGTCCTTCCATGATCAACTGTTCATCAGCCCTTTCCAGCAGAAGTTTTAGAATGTGCCCCCTTTCTCTACGGCACCTTAGAAAACTGCTTACTCTGCCTATCCCTTGTCTAGTACCTTCATCTATATAAAAGAACCACATTCCCATTTCTAATCATTTAAAGAGGTTTCTTCACTAGGCTTTTTCAATGGCTGATAGGCAGTTTGCACTCGCTCTGTCTCCTCACGCTGTGGGTGGTTTTACAGAGGTAATTAGCATATTCAACTTCTAGTAAGCTGTTACTCTGACAGATCTTATCTCTAACAAGACTACAGATAAAGCCATGCTTTTCAGTCCTCACAGCACTTGTGCCTTTTGTTTACTGAAGCTAATCTTGTTAGATCTAATTAGTTTGCTGGAAGCTCAGTCCAGCTGTGGGGTAAGGTCACCACCTGCTTACAGCTCTTAGCTAATCAGATAACAGACTTCTGTCTGGTAATACAGGTTAGCATAGATAGCTGTGTGCACTCAGAGAGCTGATAGAATGTCTGTTATCTCATGACTAAAGTAAAATCTATTGACCAATGTGATTAGAAAAAGTCTTTGTTTAACTGTCCCTTTATGTTGAAAGTTAATATTTGTAGTGAGAAAACTCCTTTAAGTAAATGTTTAATTTAAGAGATAATCAGAGGTTTTCCTGGACATTTGATAGTCATATGAACTTTGGTATTAGCAGCTTTACTTCATATTGTATTTTTTTTGTCTTGGTCTTCAAAGCGTTGTACAGGATTAGAAAACCACGGGTGCTTTTTCCAAAAACAGCATTGTGCCTGTCCGCAAACTTTGGATAGTAATGCAACTAAGCCTCTCTGACTTTAGTGGAACTGTAGCTGCAATACTACATGAAACCAATGAACTGATATGGCACGGTTTCTGAAAAACAGCAGCAGTATGTTACTGATTCTGGGCAACCTCTTAAGAGTCTGAACAGATAATATGTATAATAATTTGTCACATTTTGCAGCTCAAGGAAAATTTGTCAGTGAAGAGAGTGGAGACTGAAGAAGATGCAGCGTCCATCTACATTTCTGAGGTATGGAAACTACAATGCAGAGAGTAGTTCATTTGAAGTCAAACGCTACCTTGTAATTACTAACCTTGTAAATGTATTCTGAGAGTTACATTCCTTCACTGACATGGTAGCCGATCATCTATAAAAGTAAGAGCACCTTTAGCGACCATGTTGCTGAAGGGAATGGGTGGACTGCAGTATCAAGACAAGCTATCAAACATGGGGTTATTCAGCTTAGAAATAAAATGGCTTATGAGCAATTTAAATATCATGTAAAAATATGTGAAATTAAAGTACAATGCACAAACAAATTACCCGTAGTTGCTTGGTACAATTATTATTTACAGTTTGCAAAGCCAATTTGCAGACTAAAAACAACTCCTTCATTTCAAAGAGAGGCTTCCAAGCATCTACAAAAAACAAATGGAAATAAAATAGTGCAGACAACAATAGACACAGTGAAATTAAAATGATTTCTTTATTATTAAAATGATTTCTTTATTAGAAATACTCACAAAGTGTAAAAAAATAGTATGGATATACAACTGCGGAGCCCGACCCAAGGTTTTGCCTTACAGCTTCTTCTGGAGCATACATTTTCATGTATTTACTATTGTGTATTACATATATCTCCCATTTTTATTTTTTTTTTTGACTTTTTTTTAATCGCAATAAGGATTCACATTAGTGACATCAAGAGACAAATACCAGACGCTGTCTCATATCACCATAACAATAGCAACATTAACACTAAACAGAACAACTAATATGAGTAAAAAAGTACAACTTTTCATATATATATATATATATATATATATATATATATATACATGCATATAGTAAAGCGGGAACTGGGAAGGTTCTTCATGGTGTGTATTTCCCAGCCATGTTCTTTATGTTTACCCGGTAAATGGCAATAACATCACACCAAGGTACCTGGCCCTGGTGAGGTAGGAGCCGTTAGTTTAGTTGACTCAGGCATAGTAAATGGTTGGCATTTATTGAAAAGTTAGGGTGCGCCCCCACTGCACAGAACAAATACTGTCCGGTTTGCCAGCCGGTATATGTCCTGTTTTGTGGCCGTCCCCACGGCCACGGTGGCCACGAAAAGCCCTCCCCCTCCACATTGACATGCACAGATTCCGTCCAAAAACCGGACGGAAGAATGTGCATGTTCAATGTTTTGCGGCCGGACCGCGGGCGGAAAAACCGCCCGATGGAAAACCCGTGCAGTGGGGACTGCTGCACGGGTTTTCTATAGAGCACCATTGTGCTCGTTTTCGGATGGTTTTTCAGGCGGTCTGAAAAACCGCAAACCGGCTGAAAAACCGGCCGAAAACCGTGCCGTGGGGACATGCCCTTAGTATTGGCTGTTCACAACAGCTGATTCAGTGTTGGGTGGGTGACTACTCCCCTTGGTCCAGGACAGAGTTTAGCTGAATTATATAATTCAGCTGACTAGACTGGCTTCTACTGACTGGCTTCTACTGAGGACAAGGCATTTTGCCTGAGAGGCTACACATTGGAGATATCCATTTTCACTGACAGTAAAGTGGTAGTGAGGGAAACTACCCTGTATTAGTGCTCGAACAAGCAGGAGTTTCTTTTGGTTATTGGTTTATGTTTGCACTTGTGATAGCTGTCCATGCCTGTTGTGCCAATAAAACACGAAAGGAACCATATTTGTCCCCGCAAACTAGTCTGTGTCTCTGTGAAGGTTGAACGTTGCTATGATCTCAGAGCTGTAACGTCTCATAATATATGTATATACCTTTCTTCTTCTCAGGTCACTTCAGAAAAACAGACTGTGGTGTTTCAGGTTGAGCAGATAGTCTCAGTGACCAACCGGAAACCTGCCATCATTACAATCTTTGATTATTACATGCCAGGTAAGGTCGACCATTGGAGGCATTCATAGAATTGGAAAGTCCAAGAACCAACTGATCTCAGTGGAGCCTCACTCTGAAGCTAGTCTACATGACCATGCAACCTGCATGAAGGATCCAGTGCCTGTTTGACCCAATACTTTCTAGGAGACCCTTCTGCTTGCTGTTTTCCTCTATTTGCTATCATCTCATAGGAGGTGGAGCCCTGCTTGAAGTAGTTGTAACACGTAAAACATTTGATATAAATGTATGATTGACCTCAATACTTGACCCCTACTATCTGTTAGCTCTATTGCCTGTATGGTGTAAACTTACTGCAACCTTTAACTCTGTTATTATCAATAATATTGAAGGTGTTGTACAAGATTAGCAAACATATCAGTTTTCTTGTAGTAACAGCACCACAGTTGTCCATGGACTGGATTAGGTATTGCAGTTTAACTCCATTGAAATGACTGTTGCTAAGCTGCAATACTACATAAAATCTGAGGACATAAAGGTGCTATTTGTGGAAGAAAGCTGTCCTAAGCCAGTATAACCCCTTTTGAATCCAAGTTTTACCGTTCTCATTTTATTTCACTGCATTATGCGTCCAGCACAAGGCTAGGCGATGTGCACAGTTAACTTAGGCTATGTCTCCACAGCAAAGTTTAAATACTGTCAGAAATCCGACGGTATTTTAACTTCGCCATACTGTAGTTTTTGGCACGGTTTTCGGATTTCGGATTTCCCGCCAACCCTGTACATTGAGGCTATGGGAATCCGATAGGAATCTGGCGGAATATAGAACATGTTCTCTCTTCTGCTGGACGACTGGCAGCTTAGAAATGCTCAGTAAAACATTTGTACTGTGTAGACTACAGCATTAATTTTCTATTGAGGTCTATACAACAGAGGTTACAGTCAGATTTTCAGCAGATTCTAAATACTGAATCCAATGGATCAAAAACCTGTGCTGTGTAGAAATAGCCTTAGGATCTACTTAAGAATTATGACCAGGGTAAAGACCAAACTGGAACCATTTCTTGTAGAGTCATGCAGTATATCATGGTATTTGTAGCCATCAGGCCATCAATGGGGACTTTCATGAGTGATAAGAGTAGATGACGCGCTATTCAGTTCTGTTCATTGTGATGATGATGATGGTATGAAGGTAAAGGAGATGGTGCTATACAGAGCCTATAGTGGTGTCTGTGTTTTTCCTCAGACATGTTATTGTCTGGATAATGCTTTTTGCTGCAGATTTGCTTGCCCTGCTCCCCTAAGATATCTACTTTTTGTATTTATTTGCAGAGGAACAGAAGACTATCAGCTACTTGAAGAACTGTTAAGGAGGTGAGTGCACGATCTTTTTTCATGGTCCTCCTCTCTATTATGACATGCTGTGTGGACACCAACAGCTTGTAATACCTGTCCTCCATTATTAAGGCTTGTTCATTCTGCACTTTGTCTTCACTGTCATTAATTTTAGACACTTTTTTTCAGTTTCTCTATTTTAAATGTTCAACAATCTGAAAAACACACCCAGGCTATGTGTATATATACATCCATCTGCTCTCTGTATCCTGTCCTGCAAAAAAAAAAAAAAAAGAACATCCAGAATATTCTTCCGCAGAGTAGTTATAGGGACTGCGACGATAACTATAGCACGCAAGCACTGGGGGTACAAAGGCCCCTCTACTACATAAGAAGACACCAGTACTACATATGGCGTATGATAGTTGGGGGTCTGTCACAAATTTTGCATTCAGTCCATTAGCTTTTACTTACACCCCTGGTGTTCTCCATTGTGATTGCCACCAGTTTACAAGATGCTTCCATCCAGTTGTTAGATATCCCTCATGTACCAAATTAAATCTATGGCTGCTTATAGCAGTGATAGGCACTGAAATTTGAACCATTTGACTAAAATAACACCTATGAAACCAAACCCAGTTCACTTCTTTTCAGATATGGAGAATGACAAGAAAAGTCACGTTTTAGCTCGGATTTTGCTGTTTTTTTTCGTTTTTTTTCAATACAGAATATTACACCCATAACATTATCATACATCATCCTCATAGCGTGATGTTGCGGAGTGCAGGAGTTGCAGAGGGGAGGGCTGGAAGCAGAGGTAGCCCTAAAGAGGCTTATACTCTGGTCACGGCGGCTTTCATTCCGTCAACCGCACCTCTCATGCTCCACTAGCACCCAGCACCAGTGCAGAGGGGGCCTGCACTGAGGTTGATGGTGGTAGTTATTCCCCTGGGGCACACTCTTTAGTGGTCTCTGCCTCAACTGCCTGTGTTAGTGGTGGTGTGTAAGGGGGCCTTGGTGGTCGGTGTAGAAATGACAGGCAGGAGACAAAGGGTTAACTTTTCAAATCAAACGCCAGTGGAGGCCTCTTTTACTTCACCCGGCAAGACATTAAACACACAGAAATGGATTGCATTCAAGTTACATCTTCACAGCCAGTCCAAACCACTCAGTAGACTAATTCAGAAGCAGTGATCCTAAAAAATTAAAGTCCCTTGCATAAATGCCCTCCAGAATTACAAGCTGGGTTAAAGTTGGGGGGGCATTGGGCCAGGCCAGAGGCTTAACTGGGTCCCAAAAGGCGTGAGGGCTGGTGGGACTAGTATTACCTCACAAAGTCTCGAGAATCCAAAGTTAGCCCAGCTGAGACTTTCTCCTTACGATTAAGCTTTTTCTCCCTCTGCGTCTTCTCCCATGTGGCCATGGAATTGAAGGGTTAGGGTATGTTCACACGCCGTTTTTTGGTCCATGTAACATACGTTTTTGAGCTGCGTGTTTGGATCCGTCTGTCAGCCCCCAAACGGACCCAAACACGCAGCTCACAAATAGCAATGTGCTTTTACATTGCTTTGAATATGGTACACGCATCACACAAGTGATCGCTGATGCGTGTCTCATTGCATCTTTCGAATCCATTCCAAGAATTGACATGTCAATTCTTGGTCAGAAAGATGCAGCAGGAGCCCTATTTAAAATGATAGGGTGCGCTCCTGCTGGGAAAACATAATTCAAAAGTACATATTTTTTACCAGGTTTGACTTATATACATTGTTATATGTTTTTTCTTCTTTTTCAAGGAAACAGCCTAAATTACTACTTTTTTATCCTTTTTTTTTTTAAAATAAACACATGAAGTATACATTTTTAAATATGGGTGCCAATGGAATATGTATGCACATCTAAAGCTGGCGTATGTTTAATAGATTGGCTTTGTTTTGTTTTTTGCATAAAATAGTAATAAATAAATAAATGAGTCCTAGGGCTTGTTCACACGACGTTTTTGATCGTAAAACGGATCTTTAAAATGGATCCAACAATGGTCAGCGTGATTTCCATTGGTTTCACTGACAAAAGCACATCGCTGTTCTCATGAGAGAACCCCGATGCACTTTTGAGAGCTTTCGTCTGCTGCGTTTTGCGGATTCGTCTTTAGAAATGACATGTCATTTCTTGTTGCGTTTTACGCAACAGAAGTCCCCATAGGAAACAATGGGATCCGCTTTTGCGATGCGGAAAATGGATCCCAAAGTGCAGCAGAGATTTCCATCCGCTTTACATGCTGAAAGCGCATCGTGATGAAGAAATGAAATTGCGCAGCCAAGCTGTGTGTGTGCGCTCCTCCTCCTTCCTCCTGACGGGCGCAGCCAAGCTGAGTGTGTGCGCCCTACCTTCTCTTCCCCCTGGCGGGCGCAGCCATGCTGAGTGTGTGCGCTCCTCCTCCTTCCTCCTGCCGGGCGCAGCTGAGCTGAGTGTGTGCGCTCTTCCTCCTGACGGGCGCAGCCAAGCTGAGTATGTGTATCCTACCTTCTCTTCCCCCTGACGGGCGCAGCCATGCGGTGTGTGCACTCCTCCTCCTCATCCCCCTGTCGGGCGCAGCCATGCTGAGTGTGTGCACTCCTCCTCCTCCTCCCCCTGACAGGCGCAGCCATGCTGAGTGTGTGCGTTCCTCCTCCTCCTCCCCCTGTCGGGCGCAGCCATGCTGAGTGTGTGCGTTCCTCCTCCTCCTCCCCCTGACGGGCGCAGCCATGCAGAGTGTGTGCGTTCCTCCTCCTCCTCCCCCGGACGGGCGCAGCCATTCTGAGTGTGTGCACTCCTCCTCCTCCTCCCCCTGACAGGCGCAGCCGTGCTGAGTGTGTGCGTTCCTCCTCCTCCTCCCCCTGACGGGCGCAGCCATGCCGAGTGTGTGTGTAAGGAGTTATGCTTGTGTTGGGATGTTGACAGTAGTGGGTTGCCATGGGAAACCAGGGAGTAGGATGGCAAGCATGAGGGGGAAGCTGCAGTTGGTGACAGTTGGGACTGTTAGGCCGTGTTCACACGGCTTATTCACGCCGTATTTGCGAGCCGGATTGCGCTCGCAAATCCGGCGTGAATAAGGGGCGGGTGTGGGGGCGGGGAGGAGGCGCGGCCCGCCGGCCCCATAGACTGCCATTATCCACGGCGCGTATTGCGCCTGGATAATGTGCATGTCACTTTCTCCCCGCCCGGCGGATTCGCCGAGCGGCGAGGAGCGACGGAATCCACTGTTCTCTATGAGAGCAGTGGATTACCGTAATGACTCCGACGGATTGGCGCCGTATTGAAGCGCACATCCGGTGCGGAATACGGCGCCAATCCGTCGGAAAATAAGCCGTGTGAACGGGGCATTAGGGCGAGCAGCCAATCAGGAGAGCTGAAGGGGGCGGAGCTGGAGGCCAGGCAGACAGTTGGAGGAGAGAGCCGGTCAGCTCTGTAGTCAGTCAGGAGTCGGAGCTGTGCTGAGTATAAATAGTTTTAGTTAAGAGCAACTATGAAAGGGGACCCCTGGCTATTAAGGTGCCAATAGACAGGGCAGGATGAAGCAGAAGAGAACAGCCAACTCACTGATATACCCGAGATTAAGCAGGCACCAAGACAGAGAGAGAAAGTGGAGACCCAGGCGGAATGGACCCTAAAGAGAGTCACACAATCCAGAAATAGAGGTAGGCAGTTTGAGGGACTGCTGGAAGAGTCAAGGGACCCTATAGCTCCGCTTTTCGGATGCAGTTTTCACTGGTTAAAAAACGGATCCATAAAATGGATCGAAAACGTCGTGTGAACACGCCCCTACTCTGTGACGTCTTAGCTAGCTAGTAGCTAGCATGAGGTATTAAATGCATCTTGAGTCTCTCACACTTTGTTGATGGAATACACCCATTATCTACATCATAGAGCGGCTTTCCAACCCCTTCTATGACACAAAAGCATCATACTCCACAGGAATATTAGAAAAAACAAGCATAACTGCTGTACTCTCTGTATAGTGGACCATAGATGATAACGTCACGCCTTTTTATGTTATGTATCTCTAAAACTTTATTTAACTCAAATGTTTTATTAGCAAAAACATTTAGGAAAAATGTATTCGCTTATCCTGACAAAAACAGCGATGCAAACATATGCCCACGCGCTTAAAATATACCTTAAAAAAAACGAGTCAAAATTTGTGTAAGGTTTTTGGTCCTTGTATATGTGTAACATTTACACTGGTTAAAATGGATGGCAAAAATGTGATATGCATGGGGCATTATGAATTGGGGAGTGGCTGCTGTCCCTTCACTTTAGGTACCCACAGTGGTCAGGGAGTGTCCACTGTGTCAAGGGGGTAGAATAGCAGAGACATTTATCTACTACATTTAGAACTAACTTGTGAAAGAACGATCAGAACAGGCTTCTGCCATGTGTCCACTCTCCCTCTTAGCCTTTCTTTTTATGTACTCTTTATGGTATTTTCAGACTGAGCTCAGCCTGGCTTTCTCAGCCCACTCTCTTGTACTGCCAGCATCTCTTCAACTTTTCTGAAGCCCCACATTTAGCTGCCCACACTCCTCTAATCACAAGTCCTCCTCCTGCCCTGCATCCTCTCCTTCTCCATTTGCCTGGTTGCCCTGCAATGGATTGCAAGCTAGTCCCCTTGGAACCTTGCAGTGTCCATCTAACAGGGGTAAATTCGCATTTGTTTCCCATTGGGTCAACAAATTAATTCTCCACCAAAATCCTTTCATGGACAGCAGTGAGTGAATTATAGATGACAAAGAACTAAAACATTTTACTCATTATGCCACCCCCTACGTGGTGCCGTCCGGAGGTGTAGCTTGAAGCTTCTGGGCTCTAGTGCAAATAGTGAAATGGGCCTGTCTGTTACCATGTGCCATTGACATTGCTACCTCTGCACCCCCTATAGCTTCGCCCCTGGTGCCATCTTCATAGTTATACAGTTTAGTACAAAAAAAGCTGAGATAAGTTGTAGTTTGACGCATACATTGGCAATGTCCCCTGCTAACATGGCAGCAACAGCTAATTGTCACACCAGCTTTTATCCTGAAACAGGAGCTGTACCTTTGCTGTCACTTGCAGGTGCCGGCTCGTCAAACCTTTAGATGCTGCATCATTGCAGTGTATTATGTGAACAATGAAGTGATTGCATGGTAAGTCTCCTACTGGGACTAAATAAACTCTAGAAAGGTTCTAGAAAAATAAAAGAAAATGAAATGAAAAAGTTCACTTTTTTTACTTACTGTGTCCACTACTATTAAAAAAATAATAAACCCATACAACTGCTCACTGAACACAGTAAAGCATGAAATGGCAAAATTGTTTTTATAAATTCCCCCAAAATAGCTATAGAATAGAAAAATAAAAATGTTATGAGTCTTGAGATGTAGCAAAATGACATTTTTAAAAATGTTTTTAAAGTGAAAAAGTATTAAAAGAACTGACCTACAAAGTAAAGGTAACTTGTTTTCTATGCAGCAGGAGTAATCACACAAAATGTAAAACATAAGTGAAAAGAGATTTAATTGAATGTCTACTTACCTCCCTAAGTCCCCAAAGGTTCTAAAATTGTTCAATAACAAACAAGGTGTAATCATCCTTGTAAAATTGTAAATTTGACCAAACCTAACAACCTTATTATAAGATGTTCTGCTCCTGAGACTTCCAGTGAAGATCTGCAATTTGTGGAGGAAGTTGGAATCAAATGTTCAATTCACCATCCGCGCCACTGAAGGGGAAATTGTGCATTACCCAATGATTTTAATGGATATCATTTCATGCTTTAATGATTTCCTTCTCAAGTGCTGCACATTTGCTATCAATATTACTAAGACCTATGGTCATTTCATCACATTAGCTATTATACCTTTGGTGTGCAATCCAATATTCACTTGATCATTTAGGGCGACATGTCAGAAAAGAGGTTCTTTCACGCTAGTTTTAAGGCACATTAATTGAGTGTATAATGCGCCTGAATAAATAAACCTGTCAAAAATCTGGTGTGTGGTATGTCTTGTATAGCATATGTAATGTGTCTAATTTAGGCGTATACCAAAAAAAGGAACATAGCATATCATTGCTAGCATATTTGATGCGCCTATTTTAGGCGCATTTAAAAGTGTCAAATGCACCTAGTTTTGGTGTACGACAGTTCGTTTATATATAGAGAATACGGCATCAACAGTTTTTTGGTGCAAAATACGCCAAAAAATGGTGCAGCCCTAATGGGAAATGTTGCCCTTAAAGGAGTTGTCTCCCTTCAGAGTTTCAGAGAATGCATGAATGAAATACTCTGTCACTTCCTGGTTCAGACTGACTCATTTGCATACAGCTGCTGCTTGTACAGCTCCTTGCCCTGCTGTGCTTTCAGATGCTAATTAGATCAGATTAGCTTCTCGAAATACTAACAGGACTTCTTATCTGATCCCCAAAACAAAAGCCCTAATTACAGTTCTGTTTATTTTACATAAATCAAGCTTTTTACTGCTGAGCAGCACAGGACACTGCCATGACCTGTGTGATGAGATTACTCACTGTTATCTCATTGAACAAACAGCAGGGGGAGAATTGTTTACAGGTCGGTTACTGAGGGAACTGAAATAGCCAAGGAGGTCATAAATTCACTTGTATCTCCTTAGGGAAAACAGAGGAACAAAGCAATATATTTGGAAAATGTCTTTATTTTGTGTTCCCTACAATTTGAAAGCTATTCTTTGTAGCGAGACAACCCCTTTAATGCTTAGCCATACTGGGTCCTCCACTCCTACTGAGTCAGAGATGTTCGGTGCAGCCCTTCTTCACTCCACTTTATCACCTCATGATTTGCAAGAATTTCAAGGTTAATTTATAAGTACCCAGTTTCTCAACCACGGAACTGATATGCAGAGTTTTTTCTGCCATTTATGGTAAGGTGGAATTGATAAGTTTTAAAATGAGAAGCTCAACCTATTGTCACGTAACAAACCTGTACAACATCAGTCTGTAACCTCGACTAGAGAATAGATTCTAATTTATTTATTCTTTTTTGCAGGGAAATTCTAAGATTGGTGTCATCCTTGCAGAGATTTTTCCCCGCATTCTGTAGAGTATCACTCTCTTGTGTATGCTGCTTGTATTCATCTTATGAATAAACTTTCTGTGCTTTATCTTCCTATGTGTCATTTTACTAAGGGTTGATCCAACAGTCCTTTTAATAACCACACATAAAATCACAGCTTATATCTCAACACTTGAACCCCTACTGAACAAAACCTCTGGCATGTTATTCTGACATATGAGAAGTTTATAAAAGATAGTTCACTTTAATAATTGTATACTGCAATATAAAGTTTGACACTTCCTAATAAACAGTGGGGCACATCTATTTTGATTACCCTAAATTTTGCTGCAAATAGTGGATTAAACATTCTAAACATGCGGCAAATTTGTCAACACTATAAAAAAATGTGGAGCATTGTAGGACTGTCTAGTCTAAGTTTACACTGTCTACGTTTTAGACAGTAATGGTAAATCTGCTCTATAGTTCTTCAATTCCTTACACTTTTTAAATTCTCTTTTTGCTGTCAGTAAGTAAATAGATTCCTTTCGACACCTACTATTACCTGTTACACCTATAGATAATCTTCCTGGTTTAGACTCCCAATTAATACATTTTGCCTGTTTTGATACATTGTAACAAACTAAAGAAATTAGAATGGGATTAAAGCTAAGGGTATGTTCACACAGCATATTGCGGCGCGTACTTCTAAAGCACTGACACCCAGTTCCCATTGACTTTCACTTTCCCTGGCATGTAAGCGCCAGGAAGAAGTGACATGTCATTATTTGCCTGTTGTACACCAGGGAAAACAGCAGGTAATCATAGCTGTTAATGAATTACTGTATTTGCGGGGCGTAATTTGGGCGTATTCTGTGCCAAACTATGCCCCGCAAATATGCAGTGTGAACATACCCTAACAATACAATTACATGACAGATTTTGATGTGGAATTCAATGTGAATTTTATGTCACAATTCGCAATACAGAATTCAAATCTGCAATGCGGGAAAAAAGGATTTTACACTGGCTTGGATTCCGCATTGAGCAGCTGAGATGCAGATTATCCCTATTGAAACGGGGCTGATCCTCATCCACCACAGTGTTGGAGACCGCAGCTACAAAATCTGAAGGTAACACCCAGGGGCGTTGCTATGGTCCCAAAACATCCGGGGCCCGGGCTCTTTGTGTTACGTTGAGCTCAGTAGAGCTGGGTTCACATGACATTTTTCATGCCACATTGTGAACCGCGGCATGTATTTTTACAGAAAAAAAACTGATGTTCCTGTCACAAATTTTCTGCATATTCCACATAGATCCTGCCCATCACCTCAACAATCACTGTACAATAAAAATCAGCGATGACAAATTTGCATTTTCAAAAGCGCTCACCTCCTTTTATGCCCGTGAAAAAACCCTTAAATAACGTCACCAAAAAATACACCTACAAGGGAAACTACACCATACAATCAGTTACAAAAAAAAAAAAAACTACAAAACCAAGACCCAAACGATTACTATTTAAAGGGATCAAATAATACTTTCGAAATGGCCAAATGCACCCCACAATTGTACACAACCAAGCCCCAAACAATACCACTTGGGGGAACAAATAAATCCAGACAATGGCCAAATGCCCCCACCATATTGTACACGGGTTCTTAGACAATTTTAAAACCCCAACAGGGAACGATAGGGGAAAAAACTATTTTAAATACTTTCCAAAATATAAGCGATTCACGAAAACATTTAGTGACTTATAGGAGACGTCTTTTCTGATCAGAATTGTTCACTTTCCTTTCTCTTTTCCATCCGCCCAGACCCCTTATAGCCCCCATATACAGGCATATTTTGAGTGGATACGGCCAAAGTTGAAATCGGCCGGTTTTTATGTAAAATTTTTTTTAGACCGCGAAATTTAGGTTAAATCTGTGCATAACTTTTTAATATTGCGCCAATTTTTCAGCGCTTCCTGTCTTTTTGGGCGGCCACAAAAAAAAGCTTAGAGAATAGAGCAGGGTGAGATTGTGTGCGACGCATGATTTGGAGTGAAATGGTTGCGTTTGGGCTGGAAAAATCACAGACCCGTTTTACAAGAACAGCCCTTCCTGTTCATGATCAGTGTGTGTCAGCTTTCTCAAAGGGAGAGGAAGTGCGCTCTCCCCGTGCAACGCTCAGAAAAATTTATTCTATTGTTACAGAGACAGCTAACTTTTAGCGTGAACCCTTTGAACTTAGGTAGACAAGATTTGCAGATTTTAGGTAGTTACTGAGAATTTTAAAAAAGCATCTCCGCTTAAACAGGGGGGGACGGGGGGGGGGCCCCCGGGCGAACAAGACAAGCATTTAAAGGTATGGATTTTGTCACCCAGAAAAAGGAGAATGATTGCAATACTTTTTTTTTTAAACGTTTTCGTTAAAATATTCTTGACAGCCTGAATTATATTAGAACAGATTTTTTCTAGTAACTGCAGGTTATTTGTTGGGTGCAAAACCCCATTTTTATTACTTTAAAACTTTTCAATAGGTTTTTTTTCATTTTTTGGTCGTAAAAGTTTTTGTTGATAAGGTCCCTTTGCATTAAAATTTTGAATCCAGAAAATTTTGTAGTCACCACATGAAATTGATAGGTCCAAAAATACCTTTTTTTATCCGTATACATTTCAATACGTGTTTTTTTCATTTTTGGTCAGTCACGCTTTGTTGATAGAGGTACCTTGCACAAAAATTTGAACCCAAACAATTTTGTATCCCCACAGGTGTATTGAAAGTCCCAAAAATACCTTTTATTACCCTAAAAATTTCAGATAGTGTTTTTTTCATTTTTGGTCAGTAAAAGCTTTGTTATGAGGTACCTTTCACTTAAATTTTGAATCCACAATTTTGTGGTCACCACGGTATATTGATAGGACCAAAAATCCCTTTTTATTGTCCAACATTTCAGATACGTTTTTTTTTCCCTTTTTGGGTATCAAGCTTTTTTGATAAGGCCCTTTGCACTTAAATTTGAACCCCGGCAATTTTGTAAGTCCCACAGGGGGTATTGATGGGTCCAAAAATACCTTTTTTTATCCGTATACATTTCAGATACGTTTTTTTTTTCCCTTTTGGGCGACCAAACTTTGTTCATAAACCCCACCTTGAATTAAAATTTGAATCCACAATTTTTGTCACCACAGGTGATTGATAGGGCCAAAAAAACCTTTTTTATCCGATACATTTCAGATGGGGTTTTTTTTCACTTTTGGTCAGACAACTTTTTTTGATAAGCCTTTGCACTTAAATTGAATCCAGCAATTTTTTTGATTTGGGGGATTTAAATGGGTGTGATTTCCGTCTTTTAATAAGAGACTTTCCAAAACTTTTCCAACCTTCCAAATTTGTATCTTTTTGAAAATGGGGCGAAATTTAGGTGGTAAGCAGCAAAGAGGGGGGTAGGACATGAGGGAAGGTACGAGAGAAGGTGTGTTTCCAGTGCTGGGGAAACCCGCATTGCCGCGGAAAGCGGGTTGCAGGACCGTCAGGCCCGCATCCTGGGTCGGGGCCCGTGAAACCAGTAACGAACAGCGTCGCCAATCTGTTTTTTTTTTTAGTGGGGAATGCAACCTGCATCCCCACTTTTCCTCCTGTCCCCCCAGTCACGGGGCCCCAAAGTCATCATCACATCCCTCCAACATGAAGCGAACAGCCCAAATGTCAAATGTGTACCCACCACGTGGATAATCCTTTTCTGAAGACCTCTTTGATGACAAAATGCGGTTGGGGTCAGAAGGCAGTTAAAAGACAAAGGCCAAAAAGGATTTTTTTGTCTGCTCGACGCCCATTTTTTGATGCCATCAGAGGAGAAAAGGAAACCGGTCAAACGGCAAAAATCCGGTGGGGGCATCAAAGCCTTGCTGCCTCTTTCTTTTAGCCGCCCCCCGGGGTGCAGAATTTTGGTGACCAAGTCACCTTGTTGAGATATGATGACGACATTGCGGGTCCAACGGGTCTTTTCAGCAAATTTGCTTGCGAGCGCTCATCACTGGACGAGGGGGAAGACAGGGGATGTCAAACGGGGCCCCACCTCAAAAAGGGAGGGCGGTCGCAGAAGTCCGCTGATTGATTTCCCCCACCCCGGTCAGCGGGAAACCCCGGGCCCTCTTATGCCTCAACAAGGCCAGGGCCTCCAAGCCTGGGCCTTTTTTGAGCAAGCCTCGATTTACCCAGCGGCAAAGCCGCCTTTTTCCTAAAACCTAAGTAGAGGGAAGAATCTAGGTGTTAACCACCACCAATTTAGTCCATGCAGCGAAGCATGAGTTGAAATGGGGGCAACACTTGGCCCAAAAAAGGCCAACCCACGCCGGGCCTCCAACACTCCCCCCTTTCTCCGCCTCCTCCTCCCCGCCACCCCAAGGGTTCCCCACTGCCCATGTCTCCAAGTCATTCAGGGGGCAGCCTCCGCTTAACCTTTCCCCGTCGCCCGTACCACCAGACCCCAGACCATCCTACCTCTTCTCCTTTCCCCCAGTGTGATGACCCTCACCCGACAGGCCAGTCTAGCAGCCCCTTTTGTCTTCCCCTTTTGGGGGGCAGAAGAACCTTTAACCCAAACCATCCCCAAAACCAAAACCTGAAAGTGGCATTCCAGGGTTTTTGGGCCTTTAAATGTTTTCCTTTCCGTCTGGTTGGGCAAAAATGGGTTTTCCCCCACATCATGGCCCTTGCTGCCCCCAATACCCGATGCCAGCAGGTATTTCTTTGCCCGAAAAGCCGTCCCTGCCCTGGGCCACCAGTGTCATCAAAAATTTCAAGCTGTTGTCTGCACTGTGTCCGGGAAAAGTC
This sequence comes from Phyllomedusa bahiana, assembly GCA_025379985.1. NCBI lineage: Eukaryota > Metazoa > Chordata > Amphibia > Anura > Hylidae > Phyllomedusa > Phyllomedusa bahiana. The sequence goes on from JAODAL010042862.1 coordinate 34,060, forward strand.
CATCGACCACCACACATGGGCTAGCAAGCACGGCCAAGGCCGCTTTTCTCTGTAACTCACGGTGAGCTGGGTGGGTGTTCCCGGGGGTGACGGGGGCTCCACCCCACGCTCTTCAAAACCGCAGGAGGTGCAGGGCTCTTTCTCCCAAGTCCTCCCGTGGCATCACGTGTTGGCCGTTGAAATTTAAATTTTCTTGGGGGAAAGTCCACACACAGGCGGGGCTGTGGACGGGTCTCCGCAACGAGACCGACGCTGGCTGGGGAACAAAACCTTGTGCCAGCAAGGGGGTGGATAACGGGCGAATCTGCTGGCCGCCCTTAAAACGGGAGCTGGAGCACATCC
>JAODAL010042863.1:0-34401 GCA_025379985.1 Phyllomedusa bahiana
GCGGGGAAAATTTTAAGTACAAATAGTACCTTTGGTATTTTTTTGGGACAAGTCTTGTTTTTTAAAAGTCAAGGATTAAAGGATTAATGACTTATAACACGCTACCACTGTATTATTATTTTTTATTTTTAATGGGGTGCCTATATATCTACCTACATACTAAAGAGTCCCCTATATAGCACTTCATTATGCTCTCTGTTACTATTGCTGGGGCTTTGTGTTAACCAGCGGTGTTCTCTGCCACCCTAAGGCTTACTAACCCCCTGTCACTGTACACTGTACTCCAGCACTCCTGTTGCATTGGGTACTGTGGCACCAATGTCAGATGGTTAGTGTCATCCTTGGGTGACAAGAAATACTGCTGGCTGACACTAAGCCCTAGCGATAGTAATGGAGAGTCAACTATAAGACACCTCCATTATTAACAATGGAATCAAATGATAAAAACACAGAAACAAAAGAAAAAACATTATTTAAATAAACAATCTCCAAAAAATCCCTCGTTGACCATTTTATTTTTTATTTTTAAAGAAATGAATTCAGCACTGGTCTGACATAGTCCAATAGTCCGATGTAGTTTTCTATAGGGAACCTATAGAAAAACTACAAAAAACATGATAGTAATAAAATCTATGCCTTACACCCCCTGAAGATTTTCACTGTGGCTGATCTTCTGGAGGTATAAGGGGTGGACTGAAGGCCTCACAATATAATCCTGGGGGGTACTGACCACAACACAATCTCTAGGAGGTAGGTCCTCTCTCTCCCCCAGAAGATTGTATCTGTAAGCTGTAGCCTGTATCTAATTTAGCAGCCCTTCCCCACTATTGTGTTATGTGACCTAGTGCCAACAAAAAATGCAACCCCCCACCTATCACCCAGCAGTCCCCCACTTCCACCTATCACCCCATGCAACGTTTATACAAAAGTGGGAATGTGTAGGGAGGTGCTGAAAAAGTAAGATTTCTAAGATATTTGTGTGGTAAATTCTGCAGGGATGAGTGGCCAGAAGTATAAGAAAAGAGAATGGTAAGTACTGCACCATAGAGCAATGGAAAAAAGTAACCTAGTTTAATGAATCATGTTTTCTTTTACAGCATGTGAGTGGTCAGGTGAGTGTACTTTGCTTACCTGGGGAACAGATGGGAATCCATGGATTCTAGTATTCATGTTAGTAATACTTCAATACATACTAGCTACAGTACCTAAACATTATTGCAGAAGAAATACATCCCGTCATAATCAGAGCTGTCTTAACAGCATTATGGACCCCCGGGCATAACACTGCATTATGGGCCCTACTCAAATACATGACATCACACTAGCACACCCATATTATCATGACACTTATGTCCGGACACCAGTAGCCTGCAGTCTACAAGACTATTTGGCAGAGCAGGGAGCCTTTGACTCCCTACTCCACCATGGTTTTTAATTGTTTGCACATCCTAAAAACACACAAACAGATAAATAAGCAAAACCAACCAAGGGACCCTGGGTATGTTTGTATTCCTGGGACATACATACCCCACATGGGACCCATATACTTGTGGGACCCCCGGGCAACTGCCTAGTGTGCCCAATGGAAAAGATGGCCCTGGTCATAATAGTATCACGAAACAGGAAAAGGTGAGAGGAAGCACAGTAAAATCACTGAATGCAGGCCAAAGGTCAGGGCAGGCAATAGATCATCCCCAAATAAAGCTGAGTCAGAACCAAGGAATCACAATGTAGATATGATATTGTAGTACAGTAAGTAGTAAAAACTATTGCTTAGGCAAAATGTTAAAATGGGAGACTCCCTTTAAATATTCCAAGTAGTACAGGAGTACAAGAGGAGGAAATATGTTGTGTGCACTGGTATTTTAAATTACTAAGCACCAGCGCCCATCTGCAGAGAGGGCAGTTCCAAAGTCTGTGGTTGTTGAGCAGTATAACAGACCTCCTTCCTTACTTCCTAATACCATCCTAATACTAATACTTCCTAATACCAAGATAGTTTCCACAGTCTCTCCTCAGGATCAAAGCTCTTCAAGTGATAAAAAAGTTTATATACTCGTCAGGATTTTGCAATGAGAATCTCCTTTACTTTAAAAATTACACAAAGTAGTTAACAGAAGAAGGTTTGCCAGAAACATGGAAGGCATTGGAAATCTGCAATGAAAGTGAAAGACTGGTAACCGCTAACAAGCTGAATTCAACAGAATTTACCCAGGATGGAGACAGGACCCAGGAACTACAGAGACCATTTGTAACAAGGAGTCTTTCAGTAGATGTATTTAGAAGAGAATCAAGCTTTTTACCAAGATGAAACACTATAGGAGTTTTTCATGTCTTGTTAGCTTCTGCCTTGAAGTGGAAGGCAGCCTTTAAAAGACACAATTTAGTATCATGCCTGATTTTGTAAAATTGTGGAGCTTGGAGTTAATTGCAGGCACTTTAGAGGTCACAGTGAGAGATTACTGGAAACCTGGATGTTGTCCTTAGATGATAAACACATAGGAGGTTCCACTAAATTCTGGCTTCCCCCTGGAAGATTTTTTTTGCCTTTCTCTCAATAAACACTGTAGGATAATAAGCTGAACTGGAATCACCAAGTAGAGTTAAACAGGAAGGTTTCTTTAAATATGCCATGGAGAAATAACTAAGGACCATAGCACAGATACTCTAGCACATTAGAGGACACAATGCATAGCAGCCATCAGGGAGACATGAGCATGGAGCTATTTGCTTCATGGCATCAGTGGTAGCATGCATAGCCAAGTGAGTCTCTGTGTGACACAGCGTACAAAAATGTAATAACTAACACAAACAAATTTTCTGAACAAAAACAAATTTCCACATATAAAATTATGGACTATGGGCGCCATGTATGATTTTTGGTGCTAAGATGCCCGAATCTATGAAACCGATCTACTACGAATCATAAATCAGGCGCATTCTAGTGCAAAACCAACAATTTAGGCTCGGGTAAACCACTTTTAAAGTGATCTACCTGTTCCAGCAGTAATGCGCCTGGATTTGCCGTAATGAAGCTATAAAGGCATTCCGTACAGTTTGGGGCGACAGCCTCCAGCACGCCCCCATCCAACCCATTAAAGTGCCGGGGCCTCTGTAATGTGTCTGATAATGGATTGCACCTGGTTAAAAATATAACGAATGGCCTTGCATTTTCTTGGATGAAAAACCCAGACTTCGGGTGCACCCCTGTCATACAAATTTTTCCTAAAGTTAGTGTAAAAAAAGTTTATAAATATTTCATCTGACAATACCAAATGCCCCAAAATAGAAGCATCTGTTTTAAATACCATTAAGTTCTAAACAAATTAGAGCTTATTTTTGTGGATCTATTTAAAGGAAATTTTTTTAAGTCTTGAGTGTGGGGGTGGGCAAAAAATTTAAAATTATGCATGAAGGAAGGATTTTTTGCAAGAAAAAAATATAATTTTTAAAGTGGGTTTTTTTTAACTACCCTTGTAACAACCTATATTGACTGGTATAGTTGATTCTGATTATCAGTCCCCCTCTCAATGTTATTCAATGTTATAGTATCATGCTATCGTTATGACTTGACCTGTATTATGGTGGTGGACACAGGGAAAGTCAGGGTAAAAACCCCCAAAACAATGTTAATTTTTTTTCCTTTTTTTTGGATTTTCTTCCCCCCAAAATGTGCTCATGTTTGAGTATTATGTCAATCTCCAGTATGTAGCAGTAAATTAAGATAAAAATGTGGCGGAACAAAATTGCTTAGCATCTGAAGAACAATATGTAATGCGTTTCCCCCGAAAATAAGACAGTGTCTTATATAAATTTTTGCTCCTAAAGACCCGCTAGGTCTTATTTTCAGGGGATATCTTTTTTTCCATAACAAGAATTCACATTTTTTGTTGGCAAAAAAAAGATAATTTTTTAATATATGTATCCGTCATCAAAAAATCACAAAAACCCACCCAATCTGACTTCCATCAAGAATTTTTTGTGACACTTTTTCCCATTACAACAATTAGGGTAAAATTTTAAACCGCTCCCCGGTATTTATGAACAAAAAACAACTTTATTAAAGACGTCAGGCATCATCTTTTGGATCAAAACATCAAAACCCCAAACCTGAGTTTCATGGTGAATTTCTTGTGACTCCATTTCTTTTAGAATCATTTACCCCAATCTCTCCTGTCTAGCAATATCATGTTCCTCAAATTAGAACCCATTTTCCAGGTAGCCTCCCACACAAGATAAGACCTATCTAAATGATCTGCTAATGCTAATGTATGACGAGGGGAGAGGGGGGAGCTACAGCAATGACTGCCACTGTGTTTTATTTTCAGGGGAGGCCTTATATTTCTAAGCTTGAAAAAAATTGTACTAGGTCTTATTTTCAGGCGACGTCTTATTTTTGGGGAAACACGGTAATATACAAACAACTCATAACAGCGCATTGGTCTTTATAACTTTGAAATTAGCTGTTAGCACTTTGGAGTCTTACATTCTATGACACATTGCTCACAGTGTGAAAAATTCCTTTAGTTTCGGAGCAAGGTTGCCTTAGAAATTCAATGCACTTTGTGAGCTGAGAATATTTGCTATATTTTCCTTCAATGTGTCAAATTTACATACGAAGAAAGATACTGGCAATAACTTCAAAATAAGTATTAACATATAAAGGGTTTAAATTTCAGTAGAAAACTGTCTAGAAGTAAGACTGTCTTTGTTGCCCATAGAAACCAATCAGAGCACAGCTTTAATTTCCTATAGTGCGCTGGAAATATGAGAGATGAGCTCTGATTGGTTGCTATGGGCAACAAAGACAGTCTTACTGCTAGAAAGTTTTCATACGAAAGGACCATAGTCGTGCTCTCAAAATTACATGAACCCAAAAATAAATTTTCTAAAATGTCTATCAGTTTAGCTGGGTGATACTTCTTTATAACTTTAAAAATATAAGATAAAAATGTCTAATAATTACTATGATATCTATTACAGTTTACAGCAAAAACACTCAAAGAGGCTGTTTCAGAAAGACAGCCTTATGCATATGACCTATTAGTCCCCTTGCTACAAGCCGGGATAAAGAGTCCTTAGATAGAACCATCTATACTGATGAAATTGGCACATCTGTGTATTGAGGAACCGGACATTTATTTTACTGGTCGTTAAGTTATACTACATATCCCTTGGAGAAATGCAAATGGCTGGATGAACTACACTTCTCCTGGGAATGATAACTTCTTATTGGAGGATTGCAGGTGCTGGAATCCCATCCATGAGTAAATATCTCCCTTTTTTGAAAACAGTCTTGGCTAACATGCACATTGGAAGATGTAAAAGTTCTCAGAAATGTTGTTTTGACAAATCTAAAAGCTATAGATTTTAAAAAGGAGTCAAAACTAATTTAATCCCCAGGTGCCCAAAAAACCCCACAGAGAGTTTTGCTATGCTTGAGAACTCTTTCAGGTATATTGATTGCAACAGATAAGTTACTAGAAGAAACTGCAATATTAAACTGAGATTCACAAATGAAATGACTATTATTGATCTTTTCCATAAAGAAGCTAAAAAATCTTTCATCTGGTTTGCAAAAAAAAAAAAAAAACAATTCTTTAGGGAAATTTGAATTAGAGCAGATAAATCATTATTTCTTATAGAGCAATTTCCTATGCAGACGATTAAAGGAAAGCAGATGTTTGGTAAATAATTTATATTCGTATGAGATCACCCATTATGTAGAGGAATGCATACAGCCACCATAGACATTGCTTAAACATTAAGCCTGTAAGCCCTGTCTAGTATTTTAACGCCACCCGAAATTTAAATTTATGTACATGTTTTTCATGAAGTTCTTTACAGGGGGAAAATCAATAATAATCATACAGAGAAAGAAATGATTCAGGTTTATGCAATTAATAGTAAGAAAAATGTGACATTTAAGCTGGTTTCATACACAATTTTTAGGGAAAAAAGCCAAATTTTTATGGCACTTTCATCCCATGTTTTTGTGGCAGTTGCTTATTATGTTTTTGTGTGGCCAGATATTACCTTGGTTCTATAGATATTCTCTATGAGATGCACTACATACATTGTTTGGGTAATTGGTTTTTGTGAATTTTAACAGCGTAAAAAGGGCCCAGCTTTGTTTTCTTTTAAAATGCAAAATTAAAAGGGAAAATAACATATTTTGTTCTGTTTTTCTCCACCAGACTTTTCAATGGACTTAAAAAAAACATTAAAATGCTTTAAAAATAGCAAAATAGAAAAGCCACCAGAATGTGGGGAAAAAATGTGTGTGAAGAAAGCCAGACGATAAATTAAACCCAATCTTGAAAGTTTAAACATTTGCTAAGTTTGGACAGTGCAACAGTTTGAAAATTTGGGATAACTGATAAGGGAACTCAAACATGATATGTTATCTGTAATTTTCCATAAGACTTGCTGATTTGTTTTTAAATTAGTGGGTTTACCCCAAGGGCATAAACACTGCTAAAATTTGTTTTAGGCCTACATTTTGTTTTTTCCCGGGTTTTTCTACCCCCCACATTTTTTAAATGTTTTAATAATAAGGGCTGAAAGCAATCTATGTAGGGAAAAGGGTTCCCAATATCATGTTAACATAAATCAATTTTTTAATTTTAAAAAAAATAAAAGGGGGGGGAAAATGAATATAATATTGGTAAAATTTTTAACGTTTGCAATCACAGCATTCTGAAATTCTTCACGATTCCATAAAAACTTCCCCAGTTTTCCAACTAATCTTTTTAAAACTTGACAACAAACGGGTTTCGGGGAATATTAAAGAAAAGAAACTGTTTAACTTTGTTTCACAAAACAAATACATTTTATGTGTCTTCATACTGCACAAAATAAAATGGTAGATTAATCGAAGTAAGATTTATTTGGCTGATTTTATTGTTGTTCAAGGTGATTTACCAGGTATGGACAACGGACCCCCTTTTAAAGTATTTTCTGAGTTTAAAAAACCAAGTGGAAGAGCCATTTAGATAAATTTGTTTGTTTTTTTTGGTAGGAAAATGGGACGAGACAGAGCAGTGTATAATTTGAGAATAAGATATTTTATAGACTATATTTTTAATAAAAAATTGATGCTTAAGAAGCAATAAATCATGTTCACCATTTTAACAGTAACATATAGAATTTTTTTTACTCAAAAAAAATTGCCCTTAAAGTCCAGTCCCAGGCAAAAAAAAACAGTCCTATATATGTTTTCAATGCTCATAAACACATTCCCAAAGGGTTTAAAATTTCCCAAAAATAAACTATTTTTGGCAAATTTCTTTTGTGTGCATAGATCTTTTAAAAGGGGCTAAATTTTATGCAGTTTTTAAAAACCCAAAACTAGAAGGAAAATTTGTAAAAAAAGGGAAAACTACTTTTCTCAATATATTGGAGAAAAAGAAAGACAAAACCCCTTTTTAAATTTTTTGACTTTTTTGATCAGGTTTTGATAAAAAGAAAAAAAATCTTAAAATTAGGGAAATACAGCCATAGATGAAAAGCACATGACAAATGTAGTGTGTGAAAAAAAGAAAAGTATACCATTACTGCTTCCATGGGAATTAGTAGGGCAAGTAGCAGTCAGCTGCTGCTAATCAAATGCCCTTGAAAAATTGATCGTCAGCAAGTGTGGCCACCTCTATAAAATCTTGTTTGGAACATTCTGTCATATGTCTTCATAATGCCAAGGCAAAAAAGACATTAGCAATGATCTTAGAAAAACAATTATTTCTGCCTACCAATCTAGGAAGGGTTATAAGGCTATATAGATACATTCTAAAGTCAATCATTTTAAGTGAGAAATATTATACACAAGTAGAAAACATTAGTAGAAAAGAAAGCTGACAACTTGCCCCTGGGCGTACATACCAGCAAACTCACTCCAAGTTCAGACCAGGCTACGCGCAGAAAATTGAAAAAAAAAAAAAAATTAGCTACTTCTTAGACTCTACAGGCCTTAATTGGCATAAAAGATGTCAAGTTCCTAAAAGCACAGTTTGAAGAAGACTATACAGGTCAAAACTAGAAACTCTGATTTGACATATGCCTTACATAACAGTTCACTGGATTTATGGAAACTTAGGACAACATGTATGAATCTGGTGCCAATTCACCAGTTCTACCTCTGTTTTTAATAATGTACAATATGACAGTGTGTATGAAAGTGTCTCACAATCTATACGTCAAGCATTGGGTCAAAGAGTGTATGAGCGCTTCAAAAAACTGGTTTATTCAGGAAGATGGTTATGAAGTGGGTATGGTCCCAGAATATCTGTGGAGAAAGGACAACATCAGCGCACACTGATGCTTTGAATATGCAGAGATAATGGGCAATATGTATAAAAGGGGCTGCGCCATTTTTTGGTGTGCTTTGCGTCAAACAAGCTCTGTTCTATAGATGTATGAACTGTTGTATCCCAAAACTTGCGCAATCTGCACCAAATATGACACTTTTGAATGCACCAAAGATGTGGATGGACAGGGGCTGTTGAGTCAGAATCATACCATGCACCAGAAATGCACCATAGTTTGATGCAAAACCGTCATACAAATCCATACCAGTTTCAAAGTGACATGGTTGAGACAAATTTTGGAGCACAGTTTTTGGGACACTTTCATACATACTGTTGGATCATACATTAAAAACAGAGGCAGAACTGACAAATCGGCACCAGGTTCATACATGTTGCAGGATACGTACACTTTAGGTATGCCCAGAAGGACTCCATACAACAACTTGCCAATGTTCACAAAGAGAAACACTTCCCTCAAAAAGCTTTCCCCCTGACAGTAACATGCTATTTGATCCTGGTGGTTGGTACAGTATATTTCTTGTGCTCAGTGTCTTGTGATCTTCCAGCAAGGAGATCTTCCAGCAAGGAAATGGTTAACCACCTGCTCTACAATTCTTAAAGCTGAGGCTGGTGACCCTCAAGGAGGAGCTATAAAACCCAACAACATCCACCAGTCTTGGCCTAAGAATCTGTGCAAGTCATTAGGGTTGTTTTTACTGCTCTAGTCCCCTGTGTTCTCATATTCTGAGCCCTGTAACCCTAGTTTGTTAGTCACTTTCTTGGTTCTGACCTCGGTCTGTCTCTTGGTTTCAGTCTCTGCTTAGCCATTCGGATTGTATGGTTGTGTTTCACATCTGCTGGTTTTCTGCCATGGTTTGTTTGCTCCTGCTGGAGTCCACGTCCTTCCTGCTAATCCAGCATCCCCTTCCTAGTCTATTGGTATCCCATTCCACTGGACTGGTATTCCATTCCAAGTTTTCTGGTGTCCTGTTCTAAATATACTAGTGTCTGTTGTCCAAATGGGTGCTCAGTCCCAAGTTCTCTGGTGTTTGGTCTCATCTGCTTATCTGGTTCCTAGCCCACTGGTGTTTGCTGTTCTGGTTCCAAGCCTGCTAGTGTCATCTGCTGATCTGATTCCAAGCCTGCTGGTATCATCTGCTGGTCCAGTTCCTAGCTCATTGGTGGCATCTGCTGGTCTGGTTTCAAGGCCACTGTTGTCATTTGCTGGTCTGGTTCCAAGGCCGCTGGTGTTATCTGCTAATCCAACATTCAGTTCCTAGTCCATACTCCTGGTGTTCCCAGTGCTACTGCCTGCTGTTTCTTGGTCTGCAGTATCCCCTCTGTGGTTTGAACTCCGCTGGTGTCACAGCCTGTTGTCTTCTAAGTCCACTATCCCAGTGTCTTTATCTCGTCACTAATGTCTCTGACTGCATCTGTTCAGGCAACTGCAAGACGTGGCCCCAAGGAACCTTTCAGAGAGACACTGCCTCTATAGCTGTTTGTTTGTCATCTTGCAAATAAAGTACTCTGAAATGTTTATAAAAGGCATATCAACTCAGTAACATAGGCCAGCAAAGAGTCCAGACGTCAATATAACTGAAAATGTATTATGTAAATTGCAAAAAAATGGTTTCTGATAAGCTATACCCTACAAACTGCTTAGTCAACTTTCTTCAAGAGAGAGGATATTGATGATATTGATATAATGTAGAATATTGTTATTATTAATAAAATTCATGCCTTAAGGAACTGAAGCCTCTATAAAAGGAGGGTCAGCAAAGGATCTTTTTTTCCTAATAATGCAATGTTTTTTTTTCCCCTCAGGATCAAGTAATTCTATAATCTTTATCTGTAATTAATGTGAAAAGATGTGCCAATAATTGAAATAATTTATTTTATTAGTTTGAAGTTTTTTTCATAAAGACAGAGTGTTCAGCTATAAAACATACAGTGGGGCAGATTTATCAATACTGTCTAATACTTAAATTGTGCAAACTTAAAGGGTTGTCTCATATAGAAAAGCAGCATTCTTTCATTCATGCATCCTGTCCTTTCCCGGCAGGTTGTGGGGAAATTTTTCAAATAAGATCCATGTATTCAAACTTCTGGTAATTAGCTAAATTTGATAAATCCCTCTCTGAGGTCCAGAGAGGCTTCAGAGCTAAAGTAAACAGTAGTAATTAGTGTCTTTTGTCTGACAGATCAGATAACACACAAGCTCTCAGGCTGCCATCAGTTCTGTCATCAGATAAGACAAACAGCAGGGAAAGCAGAGAGAGCAGACCTGTAGCCAAAGAAACCCTGAGCCCTCAGAGAGTGATAAAATCATTTGTAGCTCCTCAGCAGAAAAAAAAACAAAAACAAAGTAATCTATTTGGAAAACGTCTTAATTTAGTGTTTCCTACATGCTAAGAGCTAATGTTTGCAGTGAGACAACCCCTTTAAGACACATTATAAACGTAATGTAAAGCATGTGCACCAGTATATTGCCACAAATTGTGCTAGAATCTTGGCACAATTGCCATAATAAATGCTCCCCACTTTGTCATATGTGTGATATATGTATTTGCTACAAATTTGAAAAACAACTAACTGTTTGACCCATCCCAAATACTGGCATATGTAAAGATACCCTGTTACGAGTGCCCCTGCTGGCCTCTTGACGGGTCGCGGCTGCACTCGTGTCTTTGCTATGTCTGGCACTCCAGCATTGACCCTATTTAGTACAGTCACTTCCTCCATGTCCTTGTCAGATACATGTACTATTATCACCTTAGAGAAAGCATTCCGTTGCCTGTCTGCTTCTAACTCCAGCCTTCATATCTTGACCATGCTTTGTCTGCTGCCTGTCTTGACCTTCCTGCCTGTCCCCAGCTACGAGCCTGCCATACCATTCTGTACCTCGCAACATTTCGGCCATTACTGCAAGCAAGTCACATCAGGGGTAGCAACCTAAGGGTCTCCTGCTGCAGAAGATTCAACCTGCCTTGTGACAGGCTCTGGTGGAGACCAGGGGCCCCTTAGAGCCCACTTGATGCCACAAGAACAGCTCCGTCAATGTCAACAAAACCTCTGTCTCTACTGTGCTAGCCCTGAGCATTTCCGCATGGATTGCCCACAGCACCCACAGCATCCATGAAACTCCAGCACCTAGGTTTCTTGGCAAAATTGTCCCTAGGTGAGAGCAATACCCCTCCAATTGTGACCGTATCCATCCAAATCTCTACCTCTTCAGTTATCTTGTTTCAAAACTCCGCCTTCCTGGATTTGGGATAAGCAGGGAATTTCATTGATGCTTCCCCTCTAGTGGGGGCGTCGCATAAGGAGAAGATCGTGTTCTATGTGATACCTTATTCTTCCTCAGCAATTCTTCTGGGACTTATGTGACTGCAGTGCCATGCTCTTATTCTCGATTGGAAAATGGACAAAGTCACATATTGAGAACAAAATTGCCATTGCCACTGTCTTGTGGCACCCCATCCGGTGCATCCCACTTCTCCCCTGATGTCTTCCAAGCCGCTGTTCTGTCTGCCACCTTTGTATCAGGAATTTGCAGATGTATTCTCTGAAAAGCAGAACCTTCCTCTGTAGTCGGTGCCAGGTTTTTGTTTGTGTGAAAAAAGATGGTTCACTCTGTCCCTGCATAGACTATCGTGGTCTGAACAAAATAGCTGTGAAGATCTGGTAACCGCTACCATGATCTCATAGCTCTTTGATGGGCTTTGGGGAGCCAAGGTCTTCCTGAAGTTAGACTTGTGGGGAGCCTATAAATTCATCCAAATTTGTGAAAGTGATGAATGGAAGAACATATTCAATACCCTGAATGGGCATTTTGAGTATCTAGAGTATCTAGTATCTAGTGATGCTCTTCAGCCTATGCCACCTTTCAAGTATTTATTAACGAGATCTTGAGAGACCTCTTATATTCTTGTATCATCATGTATCTGGACAATATCTTGGTCTTCACGTCCAATCTTGAATCTCATCAAGCTTAAGTACGCCAGGTACTAAGACACCTATGAAGCAATCAGCTCTATGCCAAGCTGCAGAAATGTGTCTTCGAATGAACCTCCCTGCCCTTCCTTGGTTGCATTGTCTCAGACAAGGGACTTTAGGTGGATCCTGCCAAACTGTTGGCTGTCCAGTAATGTCCTCAACCAGTTGGCCTTTGGGTCATACAGCACTTTTTGGGATTTACTAACTACTACTGACAGTTTATTCTGTACTTCTCAACTGTGGTGACAATGATAGTGACCCTTTCTAAGAAGAATGGAAATCCCAAACTTTGGCCACCTCAAGCAGCAGAAGATTTCTCCTGTCTGTAGTCCGCTTTTGCCTACGCACCTATACTGTCTTGTCCTGACCTGTAGAAAGCCATGCTCCGAGATGTCGACACCTCCCCTGTGGGAACTGGAGCAGTCCTTACCCAGAAAATTCTTACATGTGAATTTTTCTCCAAGACCTTCTCTCCTGCAGATAAAAATTCCACCATTGGGGACCAAGAATTACTGGCTATTACGTTGGTCTAGGCGGTGTGGCGCCATCTACTTGAAGGAGCTTGTCATCCAGTCAACAGCTACACGGACAACAAAAATCTACTTTATCTACAAAAGGCCCAGCATCTAAATCGTTGGCAAGCTAGATGGTCACTTTTGTTTTCCAGATTCATAATCCACTACAGACCCCGCTGATAAGAACATCAAGGTCGATGCCCTCTCCCATGCTTCTGATGTAGTAGACCTATAATCTGCACCTTAGAACATCATTCCTCCCAAACACCTGATCTCTGCGTCCCCCATTCACCTCAAACCTGTTCTCCCAGGGAAAACATTTGTGTGCCCTGCACTTAGAAAAGAGATTTTCAAGTGGGAACATTACTCTGTGGTGGCCAGTCACCCCTGAGTTTGAAAATCTTGCCAACTCATGTCTCCTTATTACTGGTGGCCAAATCTTGTTACAGATATCAAGGACATTGTTGCATCTTGTGCCACATGTGCCTACAATAAGTTCCCTTGTCTCAAGCCTGCTGGCCTTCTGCAACCTTTGCCAAACCCCAGATGCTCCTTAACCCAATCGCATGGAAACTTTAATCACGATCTACCACTGTCCTTGAACAACACAGCCATTTGGATGTTTACAGACCGATTCTCGAAATTGTCTCACTTTGTGCCACTGCCTTCTGCTTCACAATTGGCCAGCCACTTCTTTCAACATATATTTAGTCTGCATAGACTTCCTCAGCATATCATCTCGGATCAAGGGGTCCAATTTGTGTCAAAATTCTGGCATGCTCTCTGTTCTCATCTACAAGTGAAACTGGACTTTTCTTCAGCACACCATCCTCAAATGAATGGTCAGGTTGAAAGAGTGAACAGGTCCTGGGTAACTACTTGCGCCACTTCGTCTCTGCATGTTAAGATAACTGGGCCAACCTTCTACCCAGGGCAGAATACTCCTATTACCACCTGGATTAGGATTCAGCCGGTGCCTCACCCTTTTATATAGTTTATGGCCAGCATCCTCATTCTCCTCTCCCTCTACAAATCTCTTCTGATGTTCCTACTGTGGATGCTCAAAACTGGGACTTGATGACTGTCTGGTGTGAAACACGTTGCTCCCTACAACTAGTAGTTTCACGCATGAAGAAACAAGCTGATAAGAAAAGAAGATCTTCTCCAATCTTTTCCCCTGGAGATAAGGTGTGGTTATCCACAAAGTATGTACGGCTGAAGAGTCCCAGTTATAAGCTGGGTCCACGTTTCCTGGGTCCTTTTGAAGTGCTGCAGCAGATTAACCCAGTAGCTTACAAACTCCATTTTCCTCCTACGATGCGTGTCCGAAACTCCTTCCATGTCTCTCTTCTCAAACCGTTGGTCCTCAACCGCTTCTCCCAAAAGGTCGTTTCCCCATCCCCTGAAGTTGACACTGCCGATATCTTCGAAGTTAAGAAGATTCTGACCAAGAAAACTATTCAGGGGAAGTGGTACTATCTTGTGGACTGGGGTTCAGGCCAGAAGAAATGTCCTCAGAACCGGATTACAACATTCTCAACAAGGACCTTGTGCTAAAATTACATGGGGCAAAAAGAGGAAGAGTCCTAAAAGGGGGGGTACTGTTATGAGTGCCCCCGCTGTCTACATGGCAGGTCGCTGTTGCCCTTGTGTCTAATCTAAGAGGGAAAAAAACAATCACCAATAGGGGCTAGATGGTAACAGGGAAAAAAGCATCAAATAAGCAGTTAACAGTTTATAATTTTTTATAACAGTTCTATTTTGAAAGAAATGAGCCAACACTTTAAATACAGAAAATAAGACAAAACATTTTGCCACACATTAGTGTTACAATACACAAAATTGGAAGGAGTGCGGGACCATGAAATTATTTTCTTAGCAAATAGACCTTTTAAATAATTTAAGGTAAGGCAGCATATAAACTGCAATCACATACTCCTTGATATATCTGTTTACAAGGCAACATACTACAAATAATTTCTAGAGTTCTCATGTTAAAGTAGCCACTGCAATCATAGCTGTCCTTGTTGCCCATAGTAACTCATCACATCACAGCTTTTATTTCTTAGGGTATGTTCACTCGCTGTATTGTGTTGCATACGTGTGCACTCCATAATACGTCTGCTGCTTAAAGCACACGCTGACCAGTAGGTACTTTCAACAGTGCTACGGCCTGGTCTCTTGTCACATTTATTTTTCCCATCATGTACTTGCCCGAAAGAAGTGACATGTCACTTCTTTTTATGGGCGCACAGTATGCACTGGGGAATACACCAGTATTTATGTTGCCTCCATGGTGCCAGCTCAGAAGCTGTGTCCAATGGCTGTAAGATACACAGAGCCAAATTATGAGCAATTTTTTTAGATGAACTAATTTAAAAGAAAACACTGAAAATGTTACACTGAGTTGTGCAATGTATGGTAATGTGTATTTCACCCTTTAAAGACAAGTACTGGTGGACACACATGCTCATTCAGTCTTTGCACAGCCAGTTCTCTGTATAGTGATCCTCTCTTCAGTGTGGAGCAGTCAAGAGAAATAGGTTTCTGTTGCCAGGAAGGGAGTATAGCCTCTGCAGTTACATGGCAGTATAGCTGAGAACATTTATTTTTCTCAGTTTGTTAGCATAGTGAAGCTGGTTTGGAAAGTAAGAAGGGATTACATTGTCCGTTGCCAGAAGAGAAGGATATGAGGGTAATGGATTATATCTCTATTCTTTTAGCATTGCATGTTTCTTTGAATAGAAAGATACGAACTACAGCACTGCTAAGGTGTATAGTAATGCAGGTGTGTAGAGATTGTTGTGGGACAATGTGGTGGTGTATGGCCTTGTGTGTGATCTGTGAGACAAACTAAATCCTCATTAAAAATTGAAAAATAAAAAAGTTCAGCCTTCTAGTAATTTTTACAGCTTCTAAGAAATTGTGATGCAATTTTTTTTCTCGGCAATTGACTTATCTCTATTAAAGCAGGGGTGCACAAGAATTTCTGGTCCAATGGCCACACTGTCATATTATATTTTCACAGGGGTCGTAGTAAATCTTTGAAGCGTATTCCCCATCTGAGACCTTTTATAGCTCTTCAATTGTAAATACCCAAAATGGCTGTGAGGCTAGAGCTTGCCAGATATCAGAATGTCATGTGCTGTGCTGTAAAACTAACCTTTAACCTTAAAACTTACTGGCATTTGCCAAATTTTTATGGTATAGCTAGTATCAGTAAGGGGGTATAGAGTAGACTATACAGACATCTATAACTGGAAGGAATATGGCACAACTGCTCATCTATCAATAAATGGCCATCCATCTAACTTGTCAGACCAGACAAGGAGAGCACTAATTCAAGAAGCAGCCAAGAGGCCCATGGTCACTCTAGACAAGCTGAAGAGATCTGTCCACAGGAAAACTATTCGTGCCATGTACTCCACAAATCTGGCCATTTTTTTAAGCAAGTCATAGGAAGTTTGTAGTTTGCAAAAAGCTATGTAGAGAACACAACAAACATGTGGAAGAAGGTGCTTTGGTCAGATGAGACCAAAATTGAACTTTTTGACCTAAATGGCATACACTAAGTGTGGAGGAAAGCCAATACTGCACATCATCCTGAACATACCATTCCCACCGTCAAGCCTTTTAAGGGGCAACATCATGATGTGGGGATGCTTTGCTTCAGCAGAAACTAGAAACGCTGGTCACAGTTGTTGGGAAGATGGATGGAGCTAAATACAGAGCAATCCTGGAGAAAAACCTGTTACAGGCTGCAAAAGACTTGAAATTGGGGCATAGGTTTACCTTCCAGCAAGACAACGACCCCAAACATACAGGCAAAGCTACAATGGAATGGTTTAAATCAAAGCCTATTCATGTGTTAAATGGCCCAGTCAAAGTCCAGACCTAAATCCCATTGAGAATCTGTGAAATGACTTGAAAATTGCAGTTAACAAACCTTCACCAATCTGACTGAGCCAGAGCTATTTTGCACAGAACAATAGGCCAAATTATCAGCCTCTAGATGTGCAATGCTGGTAGAGACATACCCCAACAGGACCAACAGCTAAAGGTGGTCCTATAAAATATTGACTCTGGGAGCTGAATACATATACATGTCACAATTTTCAGTTTTTTTAATTTCCATAAATGTAGAAAAGCCCGTATCATTTTCTTTACACTTCACAAATACCTGCTACTTTGTGTTGTTTCATGTCATACAATATCAATGAAATACATATGTGTGTGTTTATAATGTTTAAAAATTTGGTATCAACAGAATCATAGGGAATTGCAAAATAAACCTAACATGTTATTTATGCCACACATTGAATGCATAAGTAGAAGAGGAAGAGAGGGGATTCCCAGTAATGAAAAGTTTAATTATTTTGGGGGGAAGACATTTTATGAAACTTCAACTCAATTTTGCTGTTTTTAGTACTGCTTGGGGATGTTTGATTGTTTGTTTAATTCTTTAATGCATTTCCCCACGGCACGGGTTTTCGGCCGGTTTTTCAGACGGTTTGCGGTTTTGCAGACCGTTTGAAAAACCGGCCGAAAATGAGCACAATGGTGCTCTATGGAAACCCATGCAGCAGTCCTCACTGCACGGGTTTTCCGCCTGGCGGTTTTTCCGCCCACGGGCCGCCCGAAGAATATTCTACAAGCACAATCTTCAGTCCGGTTTTCGGATGGAATCTGTGCATGTGAATGTGAAGGGGGAGGGCTTTTCTCCACTCATTGCGGAGAAAAGCCGTCCCCGGGCACAGCATACAAACTGACCCGTATTTGTCCAGTGCTGTGGGGATGCAGCCTTAGAATACTCAGTGTAAAACTGACAAGCAACCTATTTGGCCATGTAGGAGACTGTTATATAATAGGTAGCATGCAAAACGAAAATGCCAATTAATTGATTTTAAAAGTGTTGACCAGTGAAAAAAAATATTGTCTAAATAATATCATTTTCAAAATTATGCACTTTAGTAATGTAGTTTCATTACATGTTCTGAGATTTTCCTGCAGTTCTACTTCAGGTGTTAATGACAGGAGGCTTAGTAGTTCAGTATGTCTCAACACAAGAAAATGGTCTGTGTTGAACTCTGGAGATCAGGTGGCTAAAAAGATGTGGCTTTTTTCAGGACAGCCTTGAAAGCCACAATCTTATTGTCCTAGCTCTCCAGGTTTTCAACATGAGGAAAGAAACAAGGAGAGAAAGGAGGATATATTTACAGCCATTTGGGAAAAGTCCTACATTACAAGTGTTTGACAATTTTGCTAGTGGTGGTTCAGACAAATGTGCTGCTTTTAGCTTCAAGAAAAATCAAAGAACCATAGGGTACCATGCAGATGGTCATCCACATCCCTTGCTCTGGGTAATTCTTAGGAATGTGCTGATGGTTCTCCACTTTTGCTAAGTTATTGTGATTTATATCAATTTGTGTGTCTTTCAGATCTATTTGTACAATTTAAGTAGAATTTCTTAACCAGTGTCCGACCACTGGCTGACTAAACATATCCGTGTGGTCAGCATTTATCTCTGCAAAGACATTTTAGGACATCCTTGCAGAGTTTGCATCTGTGGAAGTGGAGAGCCAGTTGTCTGCTACAGCTTGGTTCTCCAGGGAAAAGGTAGGGATGGTTAAATATCATCCCTTCTTTCACTATTGCTGTATGCAGAGTACTTAATAAGTGCTGTTTGTACAGCACAGTTTCCTGCTCCCCCTCTCTGGCAGTCACGTAATTCATGCAGACTCAGCTAAAGACTTACATCAGCTCTGTAGTCAGTATTGGTGGTTGTATTTCCCCTGATAGTAGAGTTAATATGTCAGCCTCAGTTACAGAGGAAATCATCTTAAAAATTCTATTTAAAGATTCCACAGAGCTTTTTCTGACTTATGGGGCACAATATGTAAAATAAATGAAAATGAATAGCTAAAGACACTAAAAAAAATGTATAACTAATAACTCAAATTGCAACTCTTAGCCCCACCCATGAAGAACCCAAAACTAGAATATCATCTATTTAAAAACATCCATAACAGAAAATCGACATAATTACAAAATTGATTTTTATGCTATCGAAATAAAAAACACTTTTTTATTTTTTCTATTTTGCCTCATTAGAAAAAAAATTTAGTGTAAAAACTGCTTAAAAATAAAGGGGCAGATCTATCAATAGTATCTTACTCTTAGACAGTGAAACGTTAGACTAGATAGTCTTATAATGCGGCACATTTATCTTGTGTTAATAAATCTGGTGCACATTAGAACTATCCAGTCTAATTTTTCATCCTTTATAAATTGGCTTCCTTTATGCCACTAAATGCACCAAAATGTTGGCGCATTTCTGTGGGGCATGGTGTCACACGTCCCCTTTTCATGAAGCCATGGCCCCTTTTATCAGACGAGGTACAGAAGTGTCTACAGACTGTTTAAAACGCATAATAAATTTTTTGTAAAGCATGTAAGCATTAATTTTGCCACAAATTGTACCAGAATTCCAGCGCAACTGCCTTGATAAATGTGCTCAAAGTCTTTTGTATCACAGTAAAAAGGAGAACAAAATGTGTAAAATAACCCAGAGTAAGAAAGCATTACAGTGTTCGAACTCAATGTACCCAGTCAGGAATGGCAATAAACAGTAGTAACTTGATATAAAGGTTTTGCCATCACAGACATTGATGGCATATTGATAGAACATGCCATTAATGTCACCTATCTACAAAATGTTCCCCCTAAACTCTCTGTTTTGAATAGAGAAATGGCGTTTTTACTTTCCATTCATTTTAATAGGGGTTCCAAGTATATCTGAATGCAATGACTTGGCTGTACTCAGAGCTCCCATTGCAATGAATGGAGAGTGACCGCACAAATATGACCCCTTCTGCATTCAGAAATGGGACTTTCAGAGGCCTGTTCTTAACATAGGTGTGGGTGCCAGAAGTGGGACCTGCAGCTATCTAACATTGATGGCATATCCTATCAATATGCCAACAATGTCTTCAATGGCAAAGCCTTTTTAAGTTATACTCTGCTTCTTTATTAAACATGCATGTAGATATACATTCTACAATATTAAAGGACTCTGGTGTTGTTTTACTGTAATGTTATTAAAATCTTCAACAGTCTCCTAATATCAGTGCTTTTACCTCACATTTCAGCATATGAATATGTTAAGGCTTACTGTATGCTTAAATAGTTTCAGCCCGGAAATTGCATTGTACCAATGGATCTAGTTATAGAAGCACAGAGCAGAGGAAGAGACTGTATTCAACCGTATATATATTCCCGCCAAATCGTTTTTCATTTCCAGTCATGTCTGTGTATGCAGCAGAACAGACATGGATGTCAGAGATAAGAGAATTTCTTTGTTCAGTAGTTGTTTGATTTGCAGTATATTTGAAGATGGTGAAGGCAAACATTCAATTTTTACTCCCTAATAAGGGAAATACAACTGTTGATATGCCAGGGTACAGGTGGTTCATTGTTTTAAGCACTGCCGTCACTATGGTGCCATCCACAGTATTCGGATGTGCCAGAGGTCTTTTAACTTAAACATGAGAAGAAAAATGTCAGCTGTAATTTTATGTTTGTAATGCTGTCTACGAAGAAGAGATAGCACTATTTATACTGGCGGCAACTCCACATTATTTCATTAATCACATTCCATGGCTTCTCTTATTCTTTCCAGCTCTAATTATCATCCAATTGCACAGATGTTTCCTCATTTCTATGTTCAATATATGGCTATTTGTCACTCTTCTTGCTAGCTTTTTCAGTGCCTATAGCATTAGTCTCTGCTTTTCAGTAGACAAGCCCTCAGAATTAATACATCTCCTTCACATTGTGATAGTTATAATTCATTTGAGAGCATCGGATACCATTATGATGGCTTTTGTTCCAAACAATGCTCACATCTGTGAAAGAGAATGTTGTGGTGCTAGAAGATAATGTACTCTACAATACAAATGATTTTCTGTTAACTATTTCTCTTCCTAGGCAGTCTGTCTATGAATTGGCTTACACAAATCTACGCATAGAAACAAACACTGAAAGAGCTTAGAAATATCTGTCTTTTGAGAACCAGGAGGGATGCGATGAAGACTTCAAATTAGTAAGCATGTTTCTCATGTTATTGAAAAGTATTGTGCATTAATACAAGTAACTGAATTTGTATATGCTGGTATTTATGCTTGTGAATATTAAAGCTAACATCCAGCTCAATTAGACTCGCTATAAGCCTGAGAGTAAAGTCAAACCAGATTTTCATGTGAAGACAGCTGTTTGGAGGTGTTTGTCCCTCATCAATGCTGAGTAAAATAAAAGTAGGCTGGATGAGAGGCTATAGATGTTGTTTAAAAGAGGAAACGTTCCTCATTAGGGAGAGCGCTATTTAGTTGTGTGGAAACTTAACCCATTAGAGACTATAGACATACCCACACATCTTGGTTTGGAAGGTGTTCCCACAAATGTAAGGATGGAGATCATGTGGGCTCACAAGCAGAGCCTGCGTGATCAGCGCATCAAACTGTTTATTACAGCTGGCTTCAAGCGCTATTGGCCATAACTGGAGTTTACACAGGTAGTGACTGATTAACCTCTCAGATGCTGTGATCAACTGTTGCAGCTAAGGGAAGACAGAGGGAGGGAATTTCTACAACCACTGCATGATAGCGGGATGCCGATGCCATTCGTAGCAACCAAGAAGGCTTCCAGGTTGCCTATGACATCACCATGCCAAAGTGGTATCAATGAAAATGTTTGATTGTCCCACAAAAAAAAAAAATATTCATGCATTGATATCATATGATAGCATTGCATAAATATTGTTTTATACAATTAAAAAAACTTTTTTAAAGTGCTACAACATTAATAAACAATATAAATTAGGTATTGCCATAATCATATTGACCCAGGAGTAAAAATAGCATGTCATGCTGCTGCACAGTGAGTTCTGTTAAGAATAAAAACACAAACAAGATTTCAGTAATTTTTTCATCCTACTTCCAAAAAAAAAAACAGATTTAAAGGAGATCAAAGAGTCATGTCCCCCCAAAATTGTACCAATAAAAACATCAGCTCATCCCACAAAAAATAAGCCCATACACAGCTCCATATACAGTTGTGGCTCTCAGACTATGGTGACTTTTTTTTAAATAAAAGTGTTTTTATTGTGTAAAATAAGTAAAACATTAAAAAAATATAAACTGGGTATCACTATAATCGTATCAACTGCTGAGTAAAGCTAACTAGTCATTTATACTGCACATAACCACTGTAAAAAAATAAAAATAAAAACACTACCAGGATTGTTGTATTTTGTTCATTGTGCCGCCCAAAATTGTTGATAAAAACAATCAAAGTATCATATAAACCCCAAAACAGCACCAATGAAAAATAAACAAAAATAAAGTTATGGCTTTCAGACTATGAAAACAAAAACACATTTTTACAATTGTATTTCTATAGTGTTCATGTAGTAAAACATAAAAAAAACTATATAAAATTGTTGTTGTTTTTGTACTGACTAACATAGTTAAGTTAGCATGTAATTTAATAATGCATAATGAATGTTGGAAAAATGAAATCTAAAAAAAAACAATGGTGGAATTGCTGTTATATTTTCTATTTTCACTGTCCAATGCTAAAAAAAACTGTGAAACACCTGTGGGCCCAAAATGCACAATACACCTCTAGATGAGTTCCCTGATGGTGTTGATTCCAAATGTGGTGACTTCTATAAGGTTACACCTGTTCTGGTACTTCGGGGGCTTTACAAATGCAACATGACAACCACCAAACTTTGTTTTTCAAAAACAATTTATACCCACATATAGGGTATTGCTGAACTTGGAAAAAAATGTTTAACAAATTTTGGGATAATTTTTTTCCAGGATTCCTTGTGAAAATGAAAAATGTTCAGCTAAAACTGCATATTATGTGAAAAAGTAAAATTTTTCATTTTTATAGCATGTGGGGTCAATATCAGGCCTGATGAAGGAAACGAGTTCCGAAACGTCGCTCGCTGGGTAGCGTGGAGTGTGGACGTGTTACTGTCAGCTCCTTGCTGCATCCGACATGATTTATCTTTAAGCTGACATGCAGCTAAGTATTTCCCATATTTTTGAGTGTACATACGATTATAGACTGTATCGGGACTGTATGGTCTTGAAGTTATACAGCATACGTTTATAAGCACAAGTAAAAGTGATATATTGCACATTGAAAGACAAGCCTTGGGTATGTTTTGTTTGTGAGCTGAAGGGGAAGAGAAGGAGGTTCCTTGATTAAGGCTACACCTGGGCAATACTGAAAGTTTGTTGCAAGCCAAACTGTGGCAAATTATTGTGATTCTGAAGTCAATATACTCACTACACTCCTGAATATATTGCTCAAGATGTGTAGTTTTCAAAATCTGGTCTTTTAGGGGTGTTTATTTCATTTAAGCACCTTTGGGTGCTCACAAACTTGATATGTTGCCTAATGAAAAATGAATCCCCCAGATCCAATACATTGGTATTTCTGTTAACAGCAGAATCAGGAGAATCAATATTTTTCTAGTGACTATTGAATTAAAGTCTGCAAAAAAACGTAAAGTTTTGAAATTTCACTCCCACTTTGCTATTTCTGTTAAACACCAAGAAGATTAAAAAACTTCCTAAATGCTGTTTTGAATACTTTAAGGGTGCAGCTTCTTAGATGGAGTCATTTATGGGCATGTCTAACTTACAGGCCCCTCAAAGCCACTTCAGAACTGGACTGGTCCAAAAAAAAAAATCTTGAAAATCTTGAAAATGTGACATTGCTACTAAATTTATAAATCCCTAATGTAATAAAATGAAAATAGACATTTAAAAAAGATGCCAACGTACAGTAGATATATGGTAGATAATAGTTATAAACTCTCTGTCTTACACACAGAAATGTTTTAACTTTGAAAATGGCACATTTTTCAAAATGTTCACGACATTATAATAGAAGGATTGTATGGATCAATATTTATTACTAACTTAAAACACAATGTGTCAAGAGAAAACAGTCTCTAAATCACATGAATGGGTTAAAGTACCAAAAAGTTAGTACAACATACAGTGACACATGTCAGATTTAAAAAAAATGAGCATCTGTGAGGTCGAAACTGGCTCCTTCAGTAAAGGGTTAAACTTAATAGTCTCTCCACTGAATTTAAATATATTTAAATAAGCTCAAGGGAAAAGAGCTAGGGCTTTTCCTTACCTACTGGATGTAGAGTTTCTCACATCACATCTGACTCAGTGAGTATGCAGTATGACTGGGAGTAAAGCTAATCTGTAGTTTCATCTGCAGACAGCTGTTTCAGGGTATTTAGTATTAAAGTCTGAAATGCTCTGTAATGGTTATTAACTATCTTTACTGCTTAAGATAAGAGAATATTCATCTTTTGCTTTCCTATGACATACACTAGGTCAATTCACTGGAGGCCAGTATATTCCTATATGCAGTACACAAAAAATGTTTAAAGATTCTTTTCACTGATTAGTATAGATGCAAATCAATTGCTTCACTAGAAAACCAGTTCCTAAGTAAAGTAAAGATATTCTCTAAAGCTGACTAGTCGGTCTCTCAACCTATACTCACATGTAACAGAAGGTCACAGTCAAATAAAACATGATCTGGATGTGTAAGGGCTTGTTCACACGGTATCTTGCCTCTGTATGAACATACGCTTTTCTAATGCATCTCTGGGTCCATCTGAATGGAACCAGAGACGCATCTAACAATTAGCAGCGAGTTTCTCACTGCTGGCAATGAGAGACACGCAGCGGTGTTCACATGCGTGTTTGCATCGCGCCTGTCGGATCCGTCTTTCGGATGCGATCCAAGAAATGACATGCAATTCTTGGATTGCATCCGAAAGACGGACCCAAGAGGCACGATGCAAACACGCAGCGGACGCAGAGACACATCTGAAACACGGATGTTCACACGGACGCAAGACGCCATGAAGACAGACAATGAAGAACCTATGATCCTTTTGTCAGGTGGCATGATAAGAAAGAAATAAGCTACCTAATTAGGTTAAATCACAGAAACAATGCCATATATACTTTATAAAGATAATTAATATTTGGTCAAAATATCCATGCATGAAACCCATGTCAATGATCCTCATGGTATTTACATTCTCTACACTAACTTTATAAACAATTAACAAAAAATTAGACTTTATTGCCTAAAATTCACAGAAAAAAGGCCATGCCTACTTTATAAAGATAGTTAAAAAATCTATTCCCAGTAGAAGGCAAAAAACCTTCTATGGAGAAGTTGCTTCATGGGAGAAGTTGTGCCAAAATACAGTAATTAGTACCAAATTACAAGAAAATTCACAAAATACATTTTTTAAAGGACCAGTAGAGTTCTGACGTGGTTTTGAGGGTCTTGTTTGTTAGATATACCATACCATACATAGGTTAAAATATAGGCGCACTCACCGATTCAATAAGACGTCTTTATTCAAACCAGCAGCATAAAAAATCCCGGACGTGACAGATATGCTTCTACTGCCAACGACTTTACCCGCGCTTGTCTGCGCTTTACTCAAGGCAATCAGGACTGACGTTCAGCTCGTCTTTTAAAACCCGTCACAGCCGCGCTACGCGTCAACAGTATGCTTTAAGCCCTAACATTGTTAAATCAAATCGCAGATCAGTTTTACAATCTAACATAGCATCGCAAGCAACATAGTTACATATTTACAACAAAAGTAGCAGATGATTAACTATCGTTAAGACTAGTATTCCTAGGCCTCCGTCGCAAAATCCATTGTGATTCACAGCGCAGGTTTGTTGCGATCCACACACCTCCTGAGGACATATTATTGTAACCCTGCAATGAGTACAGAAATATCATCATTTGCACTACACGAAGGTGGACAGAAATCTCCTCTGTTATTTTATGGGGAAAAATACAAATGGCTCCTGATGTTCTTTTGACAAAAGAATAGATAACAGTTTTCATACTTTGCCCTGTCATTAATATAGCAAAACATTTGCCCATACATCCTTTTAAATTTGAAAAATATAAAAAACAAAAATTTGGAAATTTGCCAGCAAAATCTGCGGTAAACGTCAGTTATTCCACTCAACATAGTTTTACACCCCAATCTTCACCTATATTTTCTGTCACCATTTCTCACAAAATGAGCATGAGCCACTCTGTGTTTTCCTTTGACTAATCATTAGGCCAATTTTTTCTACATACCCCCTTCAAGAAATTCACAGAACTAAATCATCTCTTAATTCCGGACCTACCGATAACTGACACTTGGAGCTAAACCGTTTTTTCTGTTAGATATCTCATCTGTACCAGAATAGGTCAGTTTGACCAGTAGCACTCTTATATACCGCATATTGCATATTGAAGAAAAACGCCTCTCATTCTTACATTTAATCTCTTCTTAAAACAATCTGAGACGTACTGATTTAGCTGCCTTACAAATGCAATTGATATTGTCGCCTTGTTAACCTCTCGCTTTAATCTATCCAAGTCATAAGCTAAAAGCTGACGTCACTATTGTTTAAACCCCCACCCCCATTGCCCATAGAGTATCACAGCTATATGCCCTAACATTGTACAATACAAATTACCAACATATCTAAACAGACACTACTCGCAAAAAACTAGTTACATAAATTACAAAAAAAAAAGACATCATTACATCATTAAACCTAAGGCCCCGTGCGCAGAACCATTGTCTTCACACGCAGGAGTCTATGTGGCGATCCACCCCACCTCCTGGACAGTATTCTTTGTATCCCTGCAAATGTGATACAGAAAAATCATCTTAGCACTTCACGAAGGTGGACAGAAATCTTGGGGCGCTCTTCTGTTTTTTAAAAGGAAAACAAATGCTCCCTGTTCTTTTAAAAAGAGGACAATCGTTTTTCCTATATAAAAATAGCCACATGACACCAAAAAACAATACAACAAAATTTTCCCCATGTAATCAATTCATCTACTACATGTTTACACCCCCAAACTCACTATTTTCCTTCACCATTTTTCACAAAATGAGCATGACCACACTGGGTTTTCCTTTGGGGCTAATTCATTTTAGCCAATTTTTTCTCTTACCCCCCTTCAATTCCCATAACTAACTCATCCTTTTGATTCCGGCACTTCCAAACGTGACCTTGGGGGTAAACTCGTTTTTTTCCTTTAGACTACACTGCCAAAATATCCAGTTTGACCTTATTGCTCTCTTGATAGTATCTGACATATTGCTATATTGGAACGAAAAAATCGGCCTCTCATTCTTACATTTTAATCTCTTCTTAAAAACGATTTGATGACGTTCCTGATTTAGAGCCTTAGAAAATGCATTAGATATTGTCCCTTGATCATAACATCTCTCTTTTAATCTATCCGATAGTTCAAGAGCCTGTTCCAAAAAGTCACTATACTCACAATTGTTACGCCTAAGCCTCAAAAATTGCCCATAAGGTAGTGAACTTTTAATATGATTGGGATGGAAACTATCAAAATGTAGCAAAGCATTAGTTGCAGTAGGCTTACGATAACCTACTGTAACAATTCGTTTTTCAACTATCGAGACCTCTACATCCAGGAAAAACACAGATTTTTCCCCAAAATTCGATGTAAATTCCATATTGACCTCATTCTGGTTGATATATCTCACAAACTCATGGAACTGTGCCTCTGATCCTGCGCAGACGATAAAGATATCGTCTATAAATCTTGTCCAGTACGCTATATATTTCACAAAAGGATTATCCGAATTATAGATATATTTTTCCTCCCAATAAGCGAGAAACAAATTCGCAAACGTTGGCGCTACTGGCGTACCCATCGCCGTCCCAGTTTTTTGTACATACCAATCATCATTAAACTTAAAGGCATTTTGCTCAAGAACAAACATTAATGGCTCACAGATATAATCCACTTCTAAAGGGTCCCTATTTGTCCTACCCAAAAATGATCTGATCGCTTTTAAGCCATCCGTATGCTAGATTTTAGTGTAAAGACTGACAACGTCTATTGTTGCCAGTCTAAAATCAGGGGACACTGGGAAATCAAAAATATTCTGTAAGAATGTTTTTGTGTCCAACAAAAATGATGGAACTGATGAAAGAATGGGTCTTAAAAGCCAATACAAGTATTGGGACAGAGGCTCAGTAATTGATCCTCTTCCCGCTACTATAGGACGGCCAGAGGGATGGGTCAACGACTTATGAATTTTCGGTAGGAAATACCAGTAGGGCTTAGATGGTGAAAGAGGCAACAACCTATCAGCCAATCTCCTAGATAGAAAACCAATAGTTTTACCTTTCTGTAACAATGTTCTCAATCTATTCAAATACATCTGACTAGGGTCAGCCTTCAACTTCTCATAGGTCTCATTATCGCTCAATTGTCGATTGGCTTCGTCTAAATAGTATTTCTGATCCATCAAGACAATATTTCCCCCCTTGTCAGCGGGTTTCACGATCACTTCTTTATTATTTTTCAAATCTTTCAATGCTTTTATTTTTTCAGTTGTCAAATTTGGAAAAGAGCTTGGATATATCAAAGCTTTTACGTCCTTCAGTACTGCTCTATGAAAATTAAACAGAGCTGAACCTGGTGTCAAGGGGGGAAAGAAATCACTTTTCACTCCTCCATTAAACTGTTCAGAGGCATTCAAACTACTATCTTCTCTAGACGTGTCCATATCTAGCAAGCCTAATAACTCTGTTACAATTTCACGATCTCTTGTAGATATATTGTCTCCTAAACAGAAGCCTAACCTACTAATCCTTGTGCTAACTTCACCACCGAAGCTAATCTGCTCTTGATCTTGATCATGATCTTGATAATTTTTAAAGAGTTTAAGCAAATTCAATTTCCTCAGTGATTTGCTAAGGTCTATCTCAAATTGGCACATATCAAAATCAGTAGTCATACAAAAATTTAAACCTTTAGATAATAATGAAAAGGTAGATGGACTAATCTCAAAACTCGACAAATTAGTAACATTATTGCCACTCACCCCTGGACCTGTGGAATCTGGAGGGTCACACGTCTCTACTGTCTCCAAGAGACGTGTTTCCTCTTGAACCCGCCTCCACTCTGAGGGAAGGTTTTTCTTCTTACGGCCCCCTCGGCGGACACGGCGCCTAAAGCCAGACGACGAAGAACCACTAACAGCTCCCATCGATCGAGCAGACATCTGTCCATTTAAATTATCCTCTGTGGGGCTTGAGTCCGACCCTGAAACCGTCGTCCAGTACTCCGATTGTTTCTTTCCATATTGTCTCTTTTTATGAGATCTGAATGGCTTTCTCCTCTGTTGTCCGTTTTCCTTCCACTTAAAATCTTTGTCATGGTCAAAGTCCAGTTTATCCCGCAAAAAATTATCTCTTTTTCGCTCCTTTATTTCATTCTGTACTGGAACCAAACGAGTCTCCAATTTCCGTAAGAACAGTTTCCATTGTGCTTCTGTTAGTCTGGTTTGTAGCTCAGCTTTTGCTAGCATTAGATCTTTCTGCACGCATTCATGTTCAGCCTGCGATTTCTCTACTACCAGACTTGTTAGTTTAAGGGAGTGTTCAATATGGGCTTCCTTCCATTTCGCCACAAACTCAGCATTATCTTTATACTGTGCAATCTCCTTATAAATACGGAGCCCCCTCGGTGATCTTTTACATTCCACATAAGATTGAAGGGTACTGAATGTCCAAAACAATCGTACCTCCTTTTCTGCTAGATTAAAAACTCTATGTTCTAATAATCTAGTGCTCAAGACTTTGATTTCATCTTGATCGTTGCATTGTATAAAAAAGCTATCTATGTCCTCGCGCCCCGGCGCTAACGAATTCAGAGATATGTCTTTGTCCATATTATCTTCAGAAACACCCGTGGTGTCCATTAGTGATCCCTCCTGTGCTTCAGTCAAAGACAAATCAACAGCAATAACATCCAAGGTAGAGGAGCAAAACGACCGGCACTAGGGGGTTAAACTTCACTTGCTCACTACCACGGTTACTCAATCAATGTTCTGATGGACACCTTAGATCCCCTCAAGCGTTGGTGGTGCTCTGCCCAAGAGGCAAAGTACGCAAGATCCAAACATAGGTATAGAAGTAGAGGCGGCACTCACCGATTCCAGTAAAACGTCTTTATTCAAACCAGCGGCATAAAAAATCCTCGGGACGGGACAGATAGCTGCTACATGCCAACGATCATTTCGCGCTTGTCTGCGCTTTCTCAAGGCATAACGGGAACTGACGTCAGCTCGTCTTTTAAACCCGTCACACGCCGCGCTACGTGCGTCAACAGTATCACAGCTATATGCCCTAACATTGTTACAATACAAATACCAACATATCTAAACAGACGACTACATCGCAAACAACATAGTTACATATATTACAAAAAAGGAGACAGATCATTACGATCGTTAAGACGTAGTATTCCTAAGGCCTCCGTGCGCAGAATCCATTGTCCTTCACAGCACAGGAGTCTAGTATGGCGATCCACCCCACCTCCTGAGGACAGTATTCTTTGTATCCCTGCAAATGTGAGTACAGAAATATCATCATTATGCACTTCACGAAGGTGGGACAGAAATCTTGGAGCGCCCTTCTGTGTTTTTACGGAATACAAATGCTCCCTGATTCTTTTAAAAAGCCACATGTACACCACAATACATATACAACAAAATTTGTCCGGCATGTAATCAATTCATCTACTACATGTGTTACACCCCCAATCTTCACTATTTTTCCTGTCACCATTTTCTCACAAAATGAGCATGAGCCACATCTGTGGTTTCCCTTTGGGGCTAATTCATTTAGCCAATTTTTTCTCTTACCACCCTTCAGATTCCCATGAACTAACTCATCTCTTAGATTCCGGCACCTCCGAAACGTGACAATTGGAGCTAAACTCATTTTTTCCTGTAGATCTACATCTGTACCAAGAATATGCCAGTTTGACCTTATTGCTCTCTTGATAGTATCTGACATATTGCTATATTGGAACGAAAAAATCGGCCTCTCATTCTTACATTTTAATCTCTTCTTAAAAACAATTTGATGACGTTCCTGATTTAGAGCCTTACAAAATGCATTAGATATTGTCCCTTGATCATAACCTCTCTCTTTTAATCTATCCGATAGTTCAAGAGCCTCTTCCAAAAAGTCACTATACTCACTATTGTTACGCCTAAGCCTCAAAAATTGCCCATAAGGTAGTGAACTTTTAATATGATTGGGATGGAAACTATCAAAATGTAGCAAAGCATTAGTTGCAGTAGGCTTACGATAACCTACTGTAACAATTCGTTTTTCAACTATCGAGACCTCTACATCCAGGAAAATCACTGATTTTTCCCCAAAATTCGATGTAAATTCCATATTGACCTCATTCTGGTTGATATATCTCACAAACTCATGGAACTGTGCCTCTGATCTTGCCCAGACGATAAAGATATCGTCTATAAATCTTGTCCAGTACGCTATATATTTCACAAAAGGATTTACCAATTATAGATTTTTTTTTTCCTCCCAATAAGCGGAAACAAATTCGCAAACGGGGCCTTGGCGTCCCATCCCCCGCCCCTTTTTTTGTAAAACCCAACATCATTAAACTTAAAGGGCTTTTTGTCAAAAAACAAACATTAAGGGCTCACAATTTTAATCCACTTCTAAAGGGTCCCTATTTGTCCTACCAAAAAATTTCTGACGTTTTTAAGCCTTTCCATCTGTTTTTGGTAAGACTGCAACGTTATGTTGCCCCCCCCCTAAAATCGGGGGAACTGGGAAATAAAAAATATTCTGTAAAAATGTTTTTGTGCCAAAAAATGATGGAACTGTAAAAGAATGGGTTTAAAAAGCCAACCCAAAGAGGGGGACAGGGCCAGAATGTCCTTTTCCGCACATAGGAAGGGCCGGGGGAGGGGCAATGACTTATGAATTTTCGGTGAAATAAGTAGGGCTTAGAGGGGAAAAGAGCAAAAACCTATCACCCATCCCCAGATAAAAAAACCTAGTTTTACCTTTTCTGTAAAAATGTTCATCTATTAAAATACATTACTAGGGTCAGCCTTAAAATTTATAGGCTCATTATCGCTCAATTGTCGATTGGTTTTGTCTAAATGTTTTTTGATCCTCAAGACAATTTTTCCCCCCCCTTTTTCAGGGGGTTTCATTTCATTTTTTTTATTTTTCAAACCCTTAATTCTTTTATTTTTTCAGTTGCAAATTTTGGAAAAGTGCTTGGAAAATAAAAGCTTTTACCCCTCAGTACGCTCTATAAAAAATTAAACAGATAACCCCCGGGAAGGGGGGGAAAGAAATCACTTTTCACCCCTCCATTAAACTTTTCAGAGCATTCAAAAACTATCTTCTCTAAACGTGTCCCCTTTTTACAACCTAATAACTCTGTTACCCAAATTTTCCCCTCTCTTGTAGATTACAGAGGTTATTTTAAGCCTACGCAATATTCTTTGCTACATTTTTATAGTTTCCTCCCAATCATTATTAAAAGTTCATACCTTATGGGCAATTTTTAAAGGCTTAGGGCGAACAATAGTGAGTATAGTGATTTTTGGAAAAAGGGTCTTGAACTATCGGGTAGATTAAAAAGTGGGGGTTTTGATCAAGGACAATTTAATGCATTTTTAAGGCTCTAAATCAGGAACGTCATCAAATTTTTTTAAAAAGAGATTAAAAAATAAGAATGAGAGGCCGATTTTTTCGTTCCAATTACATTTTGTCAGATACTATCAAAGAAAAAAAAGGGCAAACTGGCATATTCTTGGGACAGATGTAGATCTACAGGAAAAAAAAAAAAAGGTTTTGCTCCAATTGTCCGTTTCGGAGTCCGGAATCTAAGAGAGAGTTGTTCATGGGAATCTGAAGGAGGTAGAGAAAAAAAAATTGTAAATAATTAGCCCCAAAGGGAACCCAAAAAGTGGCTCATGCTCATTTTGGAGAAAATGGTGACGGAAAAATAGTAAAATTGGGGGTAAACCCTGTAGTGAAGAAAATTTATTTTCATGCCGGCAAATTTTGTTTTATAGTATTGTGGTGTACATTTTGGCTATTTTTTTTATAGGAAAAAAGATTCATCCTCTTTTTAAAAGAATAGGAGTTTGTTTCCGTAAAAAACAGGAGGGCGCTCCAAATTTCTGTCCCCCCTTGTGAAGGCTAAGATTTTTCTGTCCCAATTGCGGGATCAAAATAGCCTAGGGGGGTGGGGTGGATCGCCACCTAACCCTGCGCTGTGAAGGCGGTTTCTGCGCACGTGGCCCTTGAAACACCTTAACTCAATGACTAACCTTTTTTGAAAAATTTGTAATATGTTTTTTGCGATTACCGTCTTTTTAGATATTTGGTTTTTGTTTTGTAACAATTTTGGGAAAAATTGTACTGTTACCACAAAGCGCGGCGTGTGACGGGTTTAAAAAACGGCGAGTCATTCCCCTTTATGCCTTGAGAAAAAAAAAAAAAAAAAAAAAAAAAAAAAAAAAAAAAAAAAAAAAAAAACCGCAAGCCCCCAAAGATGTTGGCATTTGCGCACTTGTGAGGTTTTTTCCCTTTTGAATAAAACCCCCTTTTTTAGGGAACGGGTGTCCCCCCTCTCTTCTTCCTATGTTTGGATCTTTCGTACTTGCCTCTCGGGAAGCACCACCAACGCTTAGGGGATCTAAGGGGTCCCTCGGCATTGATTGGTAACCGGGGATGAGCAAGTGAAGTTTTAACCCCCTAGAAAAACCCCTTAAAACCCCATCTAAAAAAATCACCCCCAAGGTATTTAAAAAAACTTTAGGAAATTTGCACCACTTTAGGTAATTTCCAAAATTAATGCAAAATGGGGGGAAAATTTAAAAATTTTTCCTTTTTTGCGAAATTTTCAATTTTTTAAAACCAGTAATCACTGAACACGTGATTGGGAAAAGGGAAAAAACTCAAAACTTCCCAATTCTGCCGTTTTTTTGAGATCCCCAATTGGCCCCTAGTGTCATTTGGCCAAAAAAGCCAGAGTAAGAGGGCACCCAAATTTGGGGGTTTATTTTCTCATGTTTTTTTTTAACCCAAATTTTAGGTTTGCAACCCCCTAAGGTGCTTAAAATTTAATAAACCCCCTAAAAAAACCCCATATTGGAAATTACACCCCTTAAGAAACATATCCAGGGGTGCAGCAGTATATCACCCCCCTGGGGGGTTTCACAAATTTTTTTTTTGCGTTAGGCTCTAAAAAGAAAAAAAATTATTTTTCCAACAAATCGAATTTTACTGAAAAAAG
This sequence comes from Phyllomedusa bahiana, assembly GCA_025379985.1. NCBI lineage: Eukaryota > Metazoa > Chordata > Amphibia > Anura > Hylidae > Phyllomedusa > Phyllomedusa bahiana. The sequence continues at coordinate 34,091 of JAODAL010042863.1, forward strand.
TTTTAATTTTTTTAAAAGGAAACCCAAATTTTGTTACAAATTTCTTTCCAAATTCGGAAATACCTACATGGGGTAAAAATGCTGTTAGGGATGGCGGGCATCAAGGAGGGAGTGCATTTGGCTTTTGGAACGCAGATTTTGGTGGTGCCAATCGCATTTGCAAACCCCCAAAGCAGCAAAAAGGTGAAACCTTTTAAAAAAGCCTCAATTTGGATTCAGCACCCCTCGGGGTCCATCAGGATGGGTGCACAGGGTTCCAAAAATTTTTTTAGCATTGGGCCATGAAAATGGGGGGAAAAAAAACACAGTTC